>CM046458.1:55822173-56072173 GCA_025506515.1 Flaveria trinervia
CTTTTTTTGATTAAATATGTATTGTAAACTTTTATGATCCATATATATTGTACACTTTGTCCCAGACATATAGTGTCTCCAGATCTTAAGTGCAAATACTACTGCTCCTAATTCTAAATCATGACTAGATAATTTCTTTCACTTCCCCTAAGTTGTCTAGAGGTGTAAGCTATTACCTTATTTCTTTGCATTAAAACACATCCAAATCCTTGATGTGAGGCATCACAATATACAATAAAATCGTCAGTCCCTTCTGGTAATGCTATGATAGGGGCACTACATACTTACTTTTTAACAATTCAAATGCGGCCTTTTGCTTTTCTTCCCAATGTAGGGTTTGTCTTTTTGAGTTAATTCTAAGAGTGGTTGAGCTATTCTTGAGAAATTTTCTCTGAATCTCCTATAATATCCTGCTAATCCTAAAAATTGGCGTACCTCCGTTGGTGTCTTTGGATCTTCCCATTTCTTAACAACTTCTATTTTTGCTGGATCAACCTGTATCCCTTGTTCATTAACCAGATGTCCTAAGAATTGTACTTCCTTTTTTCAAATTCACATATTTAGAATTTTGCATACAGTTTCTCTTTTTGTAACAACTCCAAAGTCATTCTTAAGTGCCTTTCATGATCTTCCTTACTTTTAGAATATATTAGAATGTCATCTATGAAGACTATGACAAATTCATCTAAGTATGGTTTGCATACCATATTCATTAGGTCCATAAGTGCTGTGGAAGCATTAGTTAACCCAAATGGCATTACAAGAAATTCATAATGACCATATCTAGTTCTGAATGCAGTTTTTGGTATGTCTTCATCTTGAACTCTTAGTTGATGATACCCTGATCTCAAATCAATTTTTGAAAAGTAAATAGACCCTTGTAATTGGTCAAATAGATCATTTATCCTGGGTAGGGGATATCTATTCTTTATAGTCAGTCACTTTATTGAGTTCCCTATAATCTATACACATCCTGAAAGTCCTATCTATCTTTTTAAGAAATAGAACTGGTGCACCCTAAGGTGATATACTAGGACGTATAAATCCTTTGTTTAATAGTTCCTGTAATTGATTCATCAATTCTTTCTTTCTGTTGGTGCTAAATGATATGGTGCTTAGCTATAGGAGAGGTTCGTGGTACTAATTCTATTTGAACTCTACTTGATGATGGGGAGGTAAACAGGTAACTCATCAGGGAAAATATCTGGATATTCGTTGATAACAGGATCACTTTCTAAGCTTATCTTATCTTGTTTTACATCAATTATATGAGCTAAAAAGGCTGAACATTTCTTTTTTAAACAACTCTATGCTTTCTTTCTGGAAATTATTTTCATTGTACCTATAGGTCTTTCTCCATATATGTAAAGGGTTTTTGTTTCTTTACCCAAAGGAATCTTTATCATCTTTTTCCAACATACAATTTCAGCTTGATTTTCACATAACCAATCCATTCCCACAACTATATAAAAACGTCCTAATTCAATAGGAATCAAATCTATGGTAAAACAATAGTCATCTAAAATTAAAGTGCAGTTAGGAATGATTTCACATGCTTCAATCATCTTACCATTAGCTAATTCTACCATATATTTGTGTTTTAGTTTTTCTGAATTTAAGTCAAGCAATGGCCTAAGTGTATTTGAAACAAAACTACGGGTTGCTCCAGTATCAAATAATACTGTTGCATATTGATTGTTAATAAGAAACGTATCCGTAACTACTTCAGTTTCTTGCCGGGCTTCCTCGGCTTGCATTATGAAAGCTCTCCCGCGAGGATTGTTTTGTTTGACCGAAGCCTTACCTTTCAATTGTGGGCATTTATTCCGAAAATGATTTTCATCTCCACATTGATAACATACGGGTTTTGGGTTAGTGGGGCTCTTACAGTCTCGGGAGATGTGTTCCTTTCATGATCTTCCTTACTTTTAGAATATATTAGAATGTCATCTATGAAGACTATGACATATTATCTAAGTATGGTTTGCTTGCCCTATTCATTAGGTCCATAAATGTTGCGGGAGCATTAGTTAACCCAAATGGCATTACAAGAAATTCATAATGACCATATCTAGTTCTGAATGCAGTTTTTGGTATGTTCTCATCTTGAACTCTTAGTTGATGATACCCTAATCTCAAATCAATTTTTGAAAAGTAGCTAGACCCTTGTAATTGGTCAAATAGATCACCTATCCTAGGTAGGGGATATCTCTTCTTTATAGTCACTTTATTGAGTTCCCTATAATCAATACACATCCTGAAAGTCCCATCTTTCTTTTTAACAAATAGAACTGGTGCACCCCAAGGTGATATACTAAGATGTATAAATCCTTTGTCTAATAGTTCTTGTAATTGATTCATCAATTCTTTCATTTCTGTTGGTGCTAAACGATATGGTGCTTTAGCTATAGGAGCGGTTCTGTAATGCCCCGTTCTCGGAGACCTCACAGTTGGTCATTCACAGCATTAAATACATTAAACATTATAAATTTACGAGCTTAAGCAACAGAATTATTTTAACAAAAGCCATTCATTTCATTAAAAACACTGTTGTTGAGCAATACACTATTGTTTAACCGAATACAAAAGAATTGTTTAATCGCATTACAAAACAACAGCAATAAGAAGTATGAATGGATGTCAGTCTTTTGCTGCCGAGTAGCTTCACCCTCGTGCCATCCTCAACAATGTTTACCTACCAACTGAAGATGTATAAAAGTCAGTGTTGCTAAGTGAGTTCTAGTTTTAAAAGTAATAAAATGATTTTTGTAAGGTATACATATGAAAATACTCTTTTTATGAAATTTCATCTCTTTATACGTGAGCACATATTAACTATACAACAAGATAATGCTTCTTCTCTTTACTGTATGCCTTGTTTATTCTGTACTCTTTTATCTTTATCTTTCACTGTCTATGTGGACCAATGAGCAATACCCTAAACTATATGCGCGGGGGAAACTGGTGTTGGGCCCTCAGATACCCCAATGGGCACTGATTACTGTATACAAGGCTGGCCCAGTCACCTAGGGTACGCTGCAAAGGTCCGCCAATCTCAATTGACTGGCCCCGTGTGCATAATAGGGTAGCTAACCTGTATCATAGTTGAGCTAACGACAACATGGTCGTGAACCTCCTATAAGCTTGCAAGACTTGTTAACATTTTATTTAAGTTCCACTTCTCTTCTTCATTGCTCTTTTGCTTTATTATAATAGTAATACTTTACGTTACGAAAATAAACACACCAGGTAAAGTTATACACTAATAGTAATAATAATAATAATACGGAAAGATCATAAAACAATTATAATCATGCATAAAACTAAGCATTAATAAGCCCTCGTCAAACCTTGGTCAAAACCTTAATAGCACAGACTCCCAAAATTTCGTAATAAATTCTAAGTGTTTAGGCGCACTAATACTATTTGGGCGCATGAGCCCTGTTTGGGCGCTTCATCACTATGCAGGCGCATCAGTCAACACTTAACCGCTTTAACACTTAGGCGCATGAACCATTCAGGCGCATGAACTATTCGAGCGTATGGTCCATTCAGACGCATGAACACTTTGGCGCATGGCCATTCGGACGCATGAACACTTAGGCTCATAAACCATTCAGGCGTATGAACACTATCGGAGCATATGGCCCGACACTTAGTCGTCCGATTACAAATCCTAGGCGCATGAACCACTGTTCAGGCACATGAGTTACACTTAAAACATTTCTAAGGCATTTCCAGGCGCATGAGCCTTATTTATACGCATGAACCTTCTGCTCAACATGTTTCTAGGATATTTTCGAACCCAAACATCAAGCCTATTTGTTCTAAGCTTACCAAGGCTATTCTAAATATGAACAACATAATAACAACTAAGGAATATCATCAAACATGCATAATACATACGGGTATACATACATAAACATTGTAAAATCGTTTAAATAGATTTTCAGCCCCAAAGAGTTTAAAACAAGTAAAACCGGGGTCTAGAAACTCACCTGGTGCAACTTTGGGTGTATCTTCCTTCTAACCCGTATAAAAATGAGTTCAAACACCTAGAAACCCACCAAACACACACACACGAACACACACACAAACACATAAGCACATAACCGAGACAAAACCCATCATAAACACTTAAAAACTTCGAATTCTTACCTTGAATTAAACCTTCTTCTTCTTCCTCTTCAACCCGAAAGTTTTCTGCTCTCACTCTCTCTAGAACCGATGAAATGGTGATGTGAAAAGAGGGTGGGCGGCCATGCCCACCTTTACACTAACTTTTTGTACTTTTGTCCCCTTTTACATTTTTAACCCCTCAACTTGGGTTTATTGATGTTTCCTTCTTTTATTTACTTTAATAGAATAACTGGGTGTTACAGGTCCACCCCCCTTATATAGGTTTCGTCCCTGAAACCTGTTATTCCTCGAACAAATGTTGGTAATGCCATCTCATTTCTTCCTCAGTCTCCCACGTTGACTCAGGTCCCTTCCTGTGCTTTCACTGTACACGCACAAGAGGAACCACTTTATTTCTGAGCCTCCTCTCCTTTCTATCGATGATTGCCACCGGTTGCTCCACATAATTGAGCCTTTCGTCTACTTTGATATCCTCCAGTGGAACAATCATGTCTTCATCAGTTAAGCTCTTTCTCAGATGAGATACATGGAATGTCGGGTGAATTCCACTTAAATCATCTGGTAACTCCAATCTATTGGCCACCTCTCCTACTCGAGCAATGATTCGAAAAGTGCCTATATACCTTGGGCTTAACTTGACCCACTTCCTGAATCGGATAATACCCTTCCAAGGTGAGACCTTCAACATAACCCGTCACCCACCTGGAACTCAATCGGTTTGTGTCGTTTATCAGCATATGACTTTTGTCTATCTTTGGCTGCCTTCATGAAGGCTTTAATCTTCTCAAACTTCTCAGTCGTAGCCTCGATTACCTCAATGCTCCCAATTCCTTCTGACCAATATCACCCTAACAAACGGGTGTTATGCATCTCCTACAGTATAGCATCTCATAGGGTGGCATACCAATGCTGGCATGATAGCTGTTGTTGTAGGAGAATTCGGCTAATGGTAGGTGGTCATCCCAACTTCCCCCAAAATCAATCACATATGCCCGAAGCATGTCTTCCAATGTCTGAATGGTCCTTTTTGAATGACCATTAGTTTGGGGATGATAAGCCATGCTAATATGTAACCTCGTCCCCATGGCGTCATGGAATTTCTTCCAGAATTTAGATGTAAACTGGGTGTCACGATCAGACACAATAGACACCGGCACACCGTGACGAGTTACAATTTCCCTGATGAATAGGTTAGCCAACCTCTCAGATGAATATGTTTTACAGATTGGTAGAAAGTGAGCACTCTTCGTCAGACGGTCAACAATCACCCATATGGCATCGTACCCTTTCAGAGTACCAGGAAACTTCGTAATGAAATCCATGGTGATGTGCTCCCACTTCCATTCCAGTATATCCAAAGGTTGAATCTTCCCATACGGCTTCTGATGTTCGGCCTTCACCTGTAAGCAAGTAAGGCACTTACTCACATACCCCACCACATCGCGTTTCATACCCGGCCACCAATAATCTTTCTTCATATCATGATACATTTCGTGGCACTAGGATGAATGGAGTATCGAGTCTTGTGAGCTTCACCCATAATGTTCACACGTAGATCCCCAAAACGAGGAATCCACACCTGTGCAAATCGGGTTTTAACACCGAGTGTGTTTTCACCCAATTCCCCAACCAAACCTCTTATCCTTTCAGAGTTAAGATGGTCTTCTTTCAGTGCCTCATCTTGAAACTCTTTGAATTGCTTCATTACATCAGAGGTCATGATCAGTTGATATGCTTTCACCTGAATCGGCTCGGGCCTCTCTTTTCGGCTAAGGGCATCAGCCATCACATTGGCCTTGCCCGGACGGTAGTGGATCTCGCAATCATAATCTTTTATGAGCTCCAACCACCTTCTCTGCCTCATCTTTAGATCTTTTTGCTTGAAAAAGTACTTCAAGCTCTTGTGCTCAATGAAAATGGTACACTTCGTCCCGTATAGATAGTGCCTCCAAATCTTTAGTGCAAAGACCACGACTGCTAGCTCCAAGTCATGAGTAGGGTAATTGACCTTATGAACCTTCAACTGTCGGGATGCATAAGCTATAACCTTCCCTCTCTGCATTAACACGCACCCTAACCCTGAGTAGGAAGCATCAGAATAAACCACCAGATCTTCACTTCCATCGTGTAATGACAGAACAAGAGCTTGAGTCAACCTCGCCTTCAGTTAATTGAATGCCTCCTCTTGAGCTTGACCCCATATAAACTTTACATCCTTTTGGGTCAACTTGGTTAGTGGAGAAGCGATCTTGGAAAAATCTTAGATGAATCTTCTGTAGTAGCCCGCCAAACCCAAGAAACTACGAATCTTGGATGGCGTCTTTGGAGACTTCCATTGCATCACTGCCTCCACCTTTGTCGGGTCCACCATGATTCCGTCAGGATTCACCACATGACCCAAGAATTGAACTTCGCGAAACCAAAACGCGCACTTGGAGAATTTGGCATACAACTTCTCCCTTTTTAATGTCTCCAACACCTCCCGAATATGACCGGCATGCTCTTCTTCGCTCTTCGAGTAGATCAGGATATTATCAATGAACACAATAATTGATCTATCCAACATCGGCCGGCACACTCGATTCATCAAATCCATAAAGGTAACTGGCGCGTTAGTTAGACCAAAAGACATAACGACGAACTCGTAGTGTCCATAACACATACGGAAAGTTGTCTTAGGAATGTCTTGTTCCTTCACCTTCAATTGATGATAGCCAGATCGTAGATCTATCCTCGAGAACCAACTGGCACCTTGGAGCTGGTTGAACAAGTCATCACTCCTTGGTAACGGTACCGATTCTTCACCGTCAACTTGGTCAGCTCTCGATAGTCAATGCACATTCGCATACTTCCGTCCTTTTTCTTTACAAACAATACCGAGCACCCCACAGAGAGATACTCGATCGAATGAATCCCTTATCCATTAACTCCTGCAATTGGCTCATGAGTTCCTTCATCTCAGTCGGAGCTAATCGATATGGTGCTTTGGCAACAGGTTGAGCACCGGGTATCAAATCAATTTAGAACTCAATCTCGCGATTCGGTGGCATGCCGGGTAAGTCTTTCGGGAATACGTCCGGAAAGTCGCACACCACTGGTACGTCAGATAATTGCGGTACCGACGCATCCACATCTTTTACGTATGCCAAGTAGGCACTACATCCACATTTCATGCACTTCCCCACCACCGCCATTGAAATCACCTTCGGGATCGTAGTAACGCGATATCCATAAATCGTAACCAAACTCCCATCGGGCGCAACTAATCAAATCATCTTCTTGTGAAATACGATGTTTGCTTCATAGGTTTCTAACTAGTCCATCCCTAGTACTACATCAAATCCACCTAGGGGCATCACGTGTAACCTAGCAGCAAACCTATGACCTTCTAGTTCTATAGCACAGTCCTCTATCATATCAATAATTCTAGTGGACTTACCAACAGCGGTTTCTACATCGAATGGTTCACTATCATTTCTACTACTAATAGGCAACTTAGCACAGAAAGTAGTGGAAATAAAACTCTTACTAGCACCGGAATCAAACAATACAGAGGAACAAGTTTGGTTTACTAGAAACATACCTGACACAACATTGGGATCAGCTCTGGCTTCCTCCCGGGTCATGGTGTAAGCTCTAGCACTTGCCCTCTACCCTCCTTCCTCCGGCTTCTTCTTCGCTCCAGAGCTCTCCGCCCTCGGCTTCTTATAGTCTCTACTTATATGACCATTTCTGCCACAGTTATAACACTTCAACGCCATATAGTCTCTAGCGATGTGGCCAGGCTTGCCACACCTGAAGCATACATTCATTCCCATCCTGCACTCACCGATATGCTCCTTTCCACATCCGCCACACTTTTTCGTCTCCGCACTGGACGAAGCTACACGCCAGTCATCCGTCCTGGCAACCTTTTTGTTTAGAGTGTAACCCCCATGTTCAACCCGCTTTCCGTTCCAATTCTTGTCACCGCTACTCTTCTTGTTCACTTCAATGCCCGGGTGAAAACTTCCAGGGAGGTCACCCATCCCTGGATTCTCCCACCTGAGCATGCTTAACTGTGGAGTTCTCCTCTCATCCACAACCAATACGCTAAAAACACGTTGTTGATGTTAGAGGCCAGACATTCCTTATGAACCAGGAATCTTTCCTGTCCATGGCCGATGTGGGATATGTGTAGGGTGTCACAAGCACCCCCTATTTGGACTCATCGTACTCGATGAGCCCAAGAAGTCACCATCCTTGGTGAGGTTTGTCCCACACTCCGAACGACACAGGAGTGGCTCTGATACCATTCTGTCACACCTGGCCCCTCACATCAACAATATTGTCTGCTTTGCCCACGAAAAGCTCATGGATTTGCTTTTGGTTGCCCGGGTGAAAAATTCCCAGGGAGGTCACCCATCCCTGGACTGCTCCCACCTGAGCACGCTTAACTGTGAAGTTCTCCTCTCATCCACAACTAATACGCCCAAAACGCGTTGTTGATATTAGAGGCCAGACATTCCTTATGAACCAGGAATCTTTCCTGTCCACGGTCGATGTGGGATATGTGTAGGGTGTCACAACATGACCTGTTGAACTCCCTCTACAACAACCTCTTTCAATGTGGTCCTCAGACTAGCACCATTATCACCGCTTTCCGGGTGATGGATCTCAGGCTCTTTGAGTGCCATTTCAGCAGCCCTAGCCATGCTTCTCGTGACACGTGGTCCAACACCACGTCCACCACAACCTTCACCTGATGAAACTTTCGAAGATCTACCACCGGCCATCCTCTAACACACTATAAGATTCAAACGTGGTCATTCAATGGAGTAGCTCAGTTTACGTCAAGTATAGTAAGTCCCTAATTACAGTGGCCAATTGTGATTAGGCACTTACTTTACTCTTCATACCCAAGCATTCCTTATCCTGACTACATCAGTATCTAAATCTACTAAAGGCACATAAATCACATAACATGCGCACGTAATGCCGATTAACATTAAAGAAAATACCTTATGGCACATAGCTACTCAGGCTGACATCCCTCCAGTTGTCCCATTTTCAGTTTAAGTTTAGGTTTTAAAAAAATTATTCAACCCAATTCTCTTAAACTTTGGCTCTGATACCAACTTGTAAGGCCCCGTTCTCGGAGACCTCACAGTTGGTCATTCACAGCATTAAATACATTAAACATTATAAATTTACAAGCTTAAGCATGAGAATTATTTTAACAAAAGTCATTCATTTCATTAAAAACACTGTTGTTGAGCAATACACTATCGTTTAACCGAATACAAAAGAATTGTTTAATTGCATTACAAAACAATAACAATAACAAGTATGAATGGATGTCAGTTTTTCCCTACCGAGTAGCTTCACCCTCATGCCATCCTCAGCAATATTTACCTGCCAATTAAAAATGTATAAAAGTCAGCGTTGCTGAGTGAGTTCTAGTTTTAAAAGTAATAAAATGCTTTTTGTAAGGTATACATATGAAAATACTCTTTTTATGAAATTTCATCTCTTTATACGTGAGCATGCATTAACTATACAACAGATAATGATTCTTCTCTTTACTGTATGCCTTGTTTATTCTGTACTCTTTTATCTTTGTCTTTCAATGTCTATGTGGACCAATGAGCAATACCATAAACTATATGCGCGGGGGAAACTGGTGTTGTGCCCTCTGGTACCCAAATGGGCACTGATTACTGTATACAAGGCCGGCCCAGTCACCTAGCATACGCTGCAAAGGTCCGCCAATCTCAATTGACTGGCCCCGTATACATAATAGGGTAGCTAACCCTCATCACAGTTGAGCTAATGACAATATGGTCGTGCACCTCCTATAAGCTTGCAAGACTTGTTAACATTTTATTTAAGTTCCACTTATCTTCTTCATTGCTCTTTCGCTTTATTATTATTAGTAATACTTTACGTTACGATAATAAACACACCACGTAAAGTCATACACTAATAGTAATAATAATAATAATACGGAACGATCATAAAACAATCATAATCATGCATAAAACTAAGCATTAATAAGCCCTAGTCAAACCTTGGTCAAAAACTTAATAGCACCGACTCCCAAAATTTTCGTAATAAATTCGAAGTGTTTAGGCGCACCAATACTATTTGGGCACATGAGCCCTGTTTGGGCGCTTCATCACTATGCAGGCGCATTAGTCAACACTTAACCGCTTTAACACTTAGGCGCATGAACCATTCAGGCGCATGAACTATTCGGGTGTATGGTCCATTCGGACGCATGGACACTTAGGCGCATGGCCATTCGGACGCATGAACACTTAGGCACATGAAACATTCAGGTGCATGAATACTATCGGGGCGCATGGCCCGACCCTTAGTCGTCCGATTACAAATCCTAGGCGCATGAACCACTATTCAGGCGCATGAGTTACACTTAAAACATTTGTAAGGCATTTCCAGGCGCATGAGCCTTATTTAGGCGCATGAACCTTCTGCTCAACATGTTTCTAGGATATTTTTGAACCCAAACATCAAGCCTATTTGTTTTAAGCTTACCAAGGCTATTCTAAACATGAACAACATAATAACAAGTAAGGAACGTCATCAAACATGCGTAATACATACGGGTATACATACATAAACATTGTAAAATCGTTTACATAAATTTTCAACCTTAAAGAGTTTAAAACAAGTAAAACTGGGGTCTAGAAACTCACCTGGTGCAACTTTGGGTGTATCTTCCTTCTAACCCGTATGCAAATGAGTTCAAACACCTAGAAACCCACCAAACATACACACACGAACACACACACAAACACGTAAGCACATAACCGAGACAAAACCCATCATAAACAGTTAAAAACTTCGAATTCTTACCTTGAATTCAACCTTCTTCTTCTTCCTCTTCACCCGAAAGTTTTCTGCTCTCACTCTCTCTAGAACCGATGAAATAGTGATGTGAAAAGAGGGTGGCGACCATGCCCACCTTTACACTAACTTTTGTACTTTTGTCCCCTTTTATAGTTTTAACCCCTCAATTTGGGTTTGTTGATGTTTCCTTCTTTTATTTACTTTAATAGAATAACTGGGTGCTACAGGTTCGTGGTACTAATTCTATTTTGAACTCTACTTGACGATGGGGAGGTAAACCAGGTAACTCATCAGGGAAAATATCTAGATATTCGTTGATAGCAGGAACACTTTCTAAGCTTATCTTATCTTGTTTTGCATCAATTATATGGGCTAGAAAGGTTGAACATTTCTTTCTTAAACAACTTTGTGCTTTGTTACAGGAATTATTTTCATTGTACCTATGGGTCTTTCTCCATATATGTAAAGGGTTTTGTTTTCTTTACCCAAGGAATCTTTATCATCTTTTTCCCACATACAATTTCAGCTTGATTTTCACCTAATCAATCCATTCCCACAACTATATCAAAACCTCCTAATTCAATAGGAATCAAATCTATGGTAAAATAATAGTCATCTAAAATTAAAGTGCAGTTAGGAATGATTTCACATGCTTCAATCATCTTACCATTAGCTAATTCTACCATATTTGTATTTGTTTTTTTCGAATTTAGGTCAAGCAATGACCTAAATGTATTTGAAACAAAACTACGGGTTGCTCCAGTATCAAATAATACTGTTGCATATTGATTGTTAATAAGAAACGTACCCATTACTACTTCAAGTTCTTTCCGGCTTCCTCGGCTTGCATTATGAATGCTCTCCCGCGAGTATTGTTTTGTTTGATCGGAGCCTTACCTTTCAGTTGTGGGCATTTATTACGAAAATGATTTTCCTCTCCACATTGATATCATACGGGTTTTGGGTTAGTGGGGCTCTTACAGTCTCGGGAGACGTGTTCCTTTCTTTTTGTTAGGACCTGGTATTTGAACGAAATACCTAGTAATTAGCATGTAAACCAGATCAAATAGTGCGGAATCCTATTTGATTGGCGATCCAATCAGTGAGAACACATGAAGAATCAATCAAGAATTGAATCTAACGTTAGAAGTCGATTGGGATTCGATCTAATGTGTTCTGTGAACTTGGAGAACGAATTGAGAGGCTTCTCGATGGCTAGGGTACGTCTGGAATCGTAATAAATGAATACTCTAAGTTTTTCACGAATTGGGTTGAATTTAAAGGTTAGTATTGTTCATTTGTGCGACTGAACCATTAGTATGGTTCAGTCGTGCGATTGAACCATGCGGTTGATTCATCCGCACGACTGAGTGTTCAGTAGTGCGCCTGAGCCAATCTTATGTTACAATCATACGACTGATCCAGTCTCCTGGTTCAGTCATGCGACTGAGTCATTCGTATGAAGTTATTCATGCGTATGGTCCATTCGCATGGGCCACTCGCATAAGAACTTCATTCTGTTAAGTTTAAATGTATTAATTAATTAATATAACATTATGTGTAACAATTCAAACAACCACAAACCTAATTAACCAATTCAACGTCGACTCATTAATGAAATATTAAACATTGTAAATAACAAACAAACAATATCATTTCATTAATCATTCCAATCATTACCTCAGAATTAGACAAACAAGATCTATTACATTCATATCATGATCTAGGGACATACATGTATCAACAAACTCCCCCTTGGACCTAGATCTCTCTAATCTCTTGTTTTCTGCATAACCTCCTTGTAGTTCTTGTACTTCTCCTCTTTTGTGACTCCTGTGTGAATCTCAAACGCGAAGCAGAGTCGTATAACGTTCTGGAACTGGAGGGCTTGTACAATATCTTACGTATCATAGAACAGTGGCCACTTGTATAGCGTATAGACATCATTATCCGACAAGTTAGTAAGCCACATCGGGTCGAATACCCTGATCGTATCAATTTGTCCCTCTTTGCTTAGAACTATGACCGCTTCAGCTATTCTCCAATCGTAGTACCACCACTTCAAATGTGGAGTGAAGTCCTGTGGCATTTCCCTGAGTGGGATTCTTGACATTGTGCGTGGAGGATTCCACTTCAACACTATCTTGGGCTTGCCAGTAACGGCATCAACCTCAGACCTTCTGATATACCTAGTAGGTTGTTAGGGTCTGAAGTTAACCCATCGGGTGTGGTACTCCTTCTTTAGGGCAGCCTCAAACCAGCCTGACATCTTCCTCGGTTCAGCATACAAAAGTTTTAGCTTAGCCAGCTGGTTGAGCTCAAAACCTGGTAGAGTCTTCAGATCATGTGGGAATCTGAAGTACTCTATGCCCTGTTCTCTCTTAACCGCATAAGCATTAAGATCCTCAAAATACGCCCATGCTATGATCCTTCCTGACACCTTGTGATGTTTCTTGACTCTGTAGAGTTTGGTGTAGGCATCCTTCTTTGGTGTAGCATGTTGGGTTCTAACTTCTTCAAAACATGCAGCCCACTCAGCCTTTTGAATGTCAACATCATCATTTGAGGCTTGGGTTGTTCCTACTACTTTCTCTGTTTCTTGCTCCATCTTGTTCAACACCTCAAAAGTATCGCTGAAAAGGGATTCACCCAGATTGGGGACCACATTACCCTCATTGTCAGCGTACTGAGGGTAATCCTCGGTAGTGACATCTTCGATCTCGACTTCATCAACATCATTGAGCTCTTCGTCACTAGTCGAATCGCATGTCGGAGCATCTTTCACTATCTCATCTGGATTTAGCTTGAAAAGCTCTGCGAGTTGCTCGTTTGATAGGTCATGAATTATTTCCTCTTCTTCAGAGGTATAATTCACTGATCTCCTAACAATCCCTTGCAGATCAAGAATCATTGTTAGCTGTGTCTTGACCTGCTGAAGGGGAGCAATATCAAACTCATCTCTTTTGTAATTTGGATCTGTTTGATTTAAACATTCAACACATAAATCATTAGTAATTAATCAAACAGAAATGCATTAACTTAATATAAACATTCAATACATAAATCATTAGTAATTAATCAAACAGAAATGCATTAACTTAATATAAACATTCAAACATCGTTTTCATACAGGATTCAAATACAAAAGTAAAAAATACATAAACATCTCTCTTTACGTTTATCCTGTATCATCGTCTTGTCACTTGAAGGAGCAGAAGTAGAAGCAGGTTGGTCTTGTCTGTTCTTTGACCTTTTCTCTTGACCTGAAGCAGAGGCCGATGCAACTGCATCCCCTCCTTCTGCTTCATCATCATTGTACTTCTCCTCTGTCCTATCTCCTTCGGTTTCCTCATTCTCCTCTGTATCACTCTCATCATCCTCATCATCATCTTCATCACCGTCCCCTTCCTTGATCTTCAAGGGATCCTCCTTAGATCCTTTCAACTTTAACATGATAGTCTTCTTTGCCTCCTCTAACTCCTCTATCTTCTTGCTGGATGTGACATTTGTGCTTGGAGTTGGGCTATCTCAGTGCTCTGAGCAGCCATCTGTTGGGCCTTCTCCTTGATAACTCGAGCCTGCTCTGCAATCTGGTGAGATTGTGCAGCAGTCAGGTCAGTAAGCTGTCGGATCTGGGCTGCCTTCTCCTCATCTGCAGCCAGTAAGCGCATCACCATCCTGTTCAGCGCAGACAGCTGTTCCTCTACCCTGATTGGAGGTAGAGGTGATCCATAAGTATGTGAGGGATGGGCTGAGGGTCCTGCTTGGTATGAAGTGGTGGTGGTGGTGGCTGTAGTGAAGATCGGTATGTGAAATGGTGGAGGTGATATGGGAGTAAAGGATATGGTGGGGGATGGAATCTGTACTGTGGTGGGAGGTATGGTGGTGGCTGTGGTAGCTGTGGTGGATGAGGTGGCTGAGGTGGTGGATGGTATCTGTACTGTGGGGTGGATGGTGGTGCTGTGGTAGCTGTGGTGGATGTGGTGGAAGTAGAGGTTATGGTGGTAACGAAGGTCAACCGACGCTTCTTCTTTGTCTGACCATGGGGCTTAGCCATCCTTTTTCTCCTCGTCCCCGCTGAGGTGGATGCTCCCCCTACAACCCTGCCTGCTGACCCCGGTGCATAACTTGGGTCAGTATCAGTCTCCCCGGAGTCTCTCTAGTGTTCACCAACCACCCTTAGCCCATGTTCTGTGGGAACAACTTTCCTTCCCACAGTTCGCGTTAGGGGCTCCTCATCCGACTCCTCCTCCTCCACGCACCCTGAACAAAATCCTGATGGAATCCAGCTAACTCGGCTACTTCTCCAGCTGGGACGGACACTGGAGGTACAACATCAGACACAGTGCCTCTAGGCGGAATGGGCATACCGTCTCCAGCATCCCCACTGTCATCATCATTCGAGTCATGAGTGGGTAGAGCAATCTGCTCCACATTAGAGTCACTATTATCGTGGCGCCACTTTCTCTTTGCTGGCACCACGTAGTCATCCCGGGCCAGATGCCCAAACAACCTCCGGACAGGGGGTTTCACTTGCTTCCCCCTATACACTTTCATCCTCCCCAGGGTAGTATCATCCATCACCTCGAGGACTACCGCATCCTCCTTCTCCTTCGGCGGGTAGGGAAGCTTCTGATCTATGATCATCTGCATAAACCTCGGGTACATACAGAAGCCTACCTTCCCTTTCCCCTCGATGTTCTCCACCAGGTAGGTGAAGATCATCTTGGAGAAGCTGAACGGGTGGTTCAGCACCAACGCAACATACGCGTTCTGTATCTAGTCGGATAGCTCGTCAAAACCTCCCTTCCTGGAAGCTATGCACTTAAGCAGTATGTGTGCAAGATACTTAAACTGGGGATAGAGGTTACTCTTGTTGAGTACCCTGGCATTGATGTCCCTAGAGTATTTGGCTCTAAGAAAGCATCCTCTGACTGTGAGAGGGTGTAATCGAGTCGGACAATCAGTGTCATCCCCCAACTGTAATACGATCCTTAGATCCTCCTCTGAGATCGTAATAGCCTCTCCAAAGATGGTACTTTTGATGCAATGAGTCTCAGAAGATCTATCAACTGTAGCGCCTTCCCAGAAGGCCTGCTGAATGGATCGATAAGGAGTACAAGGAGTAGATATGGCATGTGCAATCCTCGATCTCAGTAGAAATGTGATGATGCCAGAGAAATCAGCAGCGTTTCTGGATGTCAAGTCCAGATGAGCACATATATTGTGCTTCGTGCTCATAATCCATCGACTCTCCATCTGTTACACAAAGATAGTAAACATTAGTACCATTGGCTAAGAAAGTCATGAAACACTTAAACTTGAAGAAAATCTTTCTGTCATGCGATTGAGATTGTGCGACTGAAATCAGTCGTGCGATTGAACAGTGCGAATGAGGTTCAGTCGTGCGACTGATCCCATGCGTACCACTGAGTGTGCGACTGGGCTCATACGTATATAACCTCATGCGGTTACACCAGTCGTGCGACTGAACTTCATACGCATGGTTCAGTCATGCGTTTAAGCAGTTCGCACCCTTCAGTCGTGCGACTGAAGTTCATCACTCTGTCCATTCGCATGATGTACTGACTGTTCAATTCAAATTCACTTTTTCACCATTTTTGAGTTTTAGACATTGTTATCCGGTTCATTTGACTCGTAATACATTCTTATACCACCTAACATCTTTACTTCGTTTGTTTGAGTCATTTAGTTAGGTTATTTAGTCACTTAAGTCTCGGTTCTTTTGCGAGTCCGAATGTACCAATTTTTCATCAAATTTAAAGTTATGGGAGTGCTTCTTTACCGTAAATTACCTGTAGAGTCGATGTAGATGGTCAGTAATCAATAAACGGGGGGTTTAGAGATCAAATGAAATTTGGGCAGAGTGTCGTTAAGTCGTGCGATTCAGGGTTAGTTTGAGGGTGGTGAGTCTCTGCGACCGACTCCCCCTCTATTTATACTAACCCTAGATTCAACCGTGCGACTGAGCTCATACGCACCTTTCAGTCATGCGAGTGGGACTCAATCGTACGATTGGTTTAGTTGTCCTTCTTCAGTCGTCCGACTGGATCTCAGTCGTGCGACTGACTCACTCGTCCGCCCTTAAGCATCCGACTGGGCTAATCGTATAGCCATTCGGTTGGATGGTCCATATTCATCATCCATTCATACGAACGGCTTCCATTCGTATGATTGGTCCATACGTATGGTCCATTCGTGCGAATGGGTCATACTTATTAAATTTTCTGCCAATTTGAATATTTAACATTTAAAACCCCTTTAATATTAGTATGATTGGTCCATACGTATGGTCCATTCGTGCGAGTGGGTCATACTGATTCGTCCAAGATGGAAATCTACGGGATTTGGTTCCGGAATAGGCAGCTTCAACTTAGATTTACCACACCTGGACCAATTCAATTTTGGAATCATACAGGCAAGTCAAATCATTTGGGACTTGTTGTCAAAATCTTTTGATGCTCTATTCTTGGTTTTCATCCAGAGTCGTTAGCAGCTTTTAGGAAATCATACTGGAACTCTTAGATTACCACATTGATTTGAACTTTCAAGAATTGCAGCCATAATGATTGTCAATATGTTTGTCCTCTTAATCCATACACAGACTTTTGACACAGACTGGTGATAGATTTTAGTTTAATTATTTCAACTAACATTTGTGGATCCCACACTTATATGGTAATCAACATTCCTCAGGAGCTTTTGAGCGGTCTACGGGTATTTTTACAAGAAGAGACTATTCTTAGAGCGTTCAAATAGAAGCCAATCCTTAGGTCAGTGCCATCGCACAGCAGAGAGGCGGCAAACAACAATGAATTCTAGAATATGTAGGTTATGCTTATCCTCAGGTCAGTGCCATCACACAGCAAAGAGGCACACAACCTATCTCCTTGTTAGAGCAGCTTAATTTTATTTTGCACAAAATGCACCAACAACATAAGTCATTAGCTTGATGGTATTTTTTCTTTCATTTTTTCGTGCTTTGCTCTATTTATGGTCATCCGCACACATTCGTGGCATTTACATGCTCATTACCCCTTATTGGAATATTGTTGATTGTTTTGATAAGATGGAAGCCCACAGTTAGTTGAACAACTTAGTTTGATCCTTGATCACCAGTCAGTCTAATCATCTATTGTGTTGAATCTACCGACATATCAATTGTGGTCTAGCAACCTCTCGGTCTACTCTCGTTGTGTTACCTTAGGAGTTACCAGTTTTTCTATCATCTTTCCTTTTATATTGCTTGACTACACAGACTTATACTTTGAATCTTTGCATCTTTTCTAAATTTAATTTTTCAGTCCCTCTTGATTTCTTCCGTATACTATCATTTTCCATAGAGTTTGAATCGGTATCACAGATACGATATACCTTATATCAGCTTTCCACTCCTTCTTCTCCTGTTTTTTTAAATGTACTTGCTGACAAATTCTCCCCCTAAAATACTAAAATCATAACTGGTTTAATTATTTTAGGATTTTTAATAAACAGCAACATAACATGAGTTTAAATTGAACAGACTAGAATAAACAAATAAAATAAAATAAAATAGAAAACTTTAACTAAACTACATCAGACAACACATTATCATCATCAGGAATAACCTCACTTTTCTTTTTAACGCCGTTGACCTCTAGCAAATATTGAAAACGTGGTTTATCAAAGGCTTTAGTATAGAGGTCAGCGCGTTGAAAATCAGTATTAATTTTTACCACATCAATTAAGTTCTTTTCAAAACAGTCTCTTATGAAATGGTATTTAATACTGATATGTTTGGTCTTAGGATGTTGGACCGGATTTTTAGTTACTGCAATTGCAGCAGAGTTATCAACACAAATAGGAGTAGAGGAGAACTTTAAACCGTAATCCCACATTTGCTGTTGAATCCAGATGATTTGTGAACAACAACTTGCAGAGCAGCAACATATTCGGCTTCACAGTTTGACAATGCAACCGATGTCTGCTTCTTACACTGCCAAGTAACTAGTCTTCTCCCAAAGAATTGACACCCTGCGATGTAGACTTGTAGTTCATCTTACAGCCTCCGTAATCCGAGTCACTATATTCCGTGAGCTCAAAGTCATCATCGTGAGGATACCACAACCCAAGTGTGGGTGTACCCTTCAGATAACGAATAATCCTTTTGACCCCTATCAGATGGTTGACCTTAGGCTTAGCCTGATATCTAGAACATAAACATGTAGCATACATGATATCAGGTCTTGAGGCATGAGATACATGAGGGATCCAATCATTCCTTGTACATCGTGGCATCTACAGGTCTCCATTTTCATCAGGTGCTATGTCGTGATTCATAGCAAGTGGAGTCCCAGCAGCAGATGCATTCTCCATGTCAAAACGACTGAGAATGTCTCCTACATACTTGGTCTGATGTAGAAAGATCCCATTTGGGGTCTGATCCACCTGTAACCCGAGAAAGAACTTCATCTCCCCCATAGCACTCATCTCAAACTCTTTCTTCATAACTGCTTCAAACTCTTTGCATATTCTTCGTTCTTTGAACCGAAATTATGTCATCAACATAGATTTGTACAAGCAGTAGGTCTCCATCTTTTTCTTTGATGAACAGTGTGCAGTCAATGACTCCCCTGCGAAAGCCGTCTTTCACAAGATGAGTCGAGAGTTTCTCATACCAAGCTCTTGGAGCTTGATGAAGCCCGTATAAAGCCTTGTCGAGCTTGTAGACTCTATCCCGATGATAAGGATCTTCAAATCCCTCGGTTGACTGACATAGACTGTTTCTCTGATTTCCCCATGAATGAATGCACTCTTCACATCTAATTGATAGACTTTAATCTTCATGTACGATGCATAGGCAAGGAAGATACGAATGGCTTCCATCCTTGCCACTGGTGCAAACACCTCATTGTAGTCAATTCCCTCGACTTGGCGAAATCCTTGAACCACCAATCGAGCTTGTTCCTGATAATGACCCCTTGGTCATCTTTCTTGCATTTTAAAACCCATTTGTGCCAATGACCTTAGCACCTTTAGGTCTATCAACCAGAGTCCATACACCTAACTTCTTGAACTGAAGAAGTTCTTCTTGCATGGCACTCACCCACGCCTCATCATTTAGTGCATCACTGACGTATTTTGGCTCAAACTATGAGACAAAACACCGATAAGCACCATCATGAATATATCCCTTTTCCATAACTGAGGCGTAATCAGCTGAGTATAGCTGATTTCGGGTTTGCACTCCTGATCTGACATCCCCAATGACATTGTTTAGGGGATGATAGACGTTTAGTCGTGATCCTGGAGTAGTAGAACTGCTACCTCAGAGCCAAGATTATGAACATTTGGTTCTGCCAGAGGTAGTTGGAGTTTGAGGCTCCGAAGTCGAAGGTACATCACTAGTAGATGCTTGTGGACTTTCAGGAACTGGAACCTGTTTCTCCTGACTGTTCTGATCATCTTCTTCAGCTTCATCTTCAGAGGAGGAGTCACTGTCGTCGACTACTCCCCCTGACTGAGTAGATGATCCTCCCAGTGAGCTTGACGTTGGTGTATTCAAGATATCATACATCATCCGTGTAGCTAACTCGTCATCCGAGGGAGAGAGAGGGATGTTGAAGGACTTGAAGAATCCATTATAGTCGAAAAAGTAGGCGGGTCCTTTGCCAGTAGGTGGTGTGGTATATCTCTGAACGTCAACATTACACCACACTTCTACTAGACCCGTTGAGTTGTTGTACACTCGCTTGTTCGGTATGTTGTATCCTAGAAAGATTCCTTCATCTGCCTTCTCGCTGAATTTCCTTCTTGTTTCTTCTTCAGAAGTGTGCATGGCGCGCCAAATGGTTCGAGATACTCCAAATTCGGTTTGCGTCTTTGTAGTAGCTCGTAACATGTCTTTCCGTGGTGCTTGACTATCAGGACTCGATTCAGTGTATAACATGCATTCGCCACTGCCTCATTCCAGAATTGGATAGGCAGTTTCAAGTCTGCCAGCATGGTCCGTGTTATCCCTATCAAGCTTCTGTTCTTTCTCTCAGCAACGCCATTCATCTGAGGCGTGTAGGCAGAAGTGAATTGATGCACAATTCCCTTTTCCTTGCAGTATGCCTCCATCCACTGGTTCTTGAATTCTGTTCCGTTGTCTGAGCGTACTTGTCTAACCTTCAGCTTGTAGAGAGATTCCAGTATGGTTACTAACTCCTTGAATGACTCAAATGTTTCTGATTTGGATTTCAGAAACATTACCCAAGTGAACCTTGAGTAGTCATCAGTGACCACAAAACAGTACAAGTCGCCTGCAATGCTCTTTGTACTGACTGGACCAAACAGATCCATGTGAAGAAGTTCAAGAGGAAGTTCTATTGAATGAACTTTCTTTTCCGTATGAGACTTCTTCGTCTGTTTGCCTTTCTTGCAAGCTACATAAAAGTCAGGAAGCTGGAAGTTCTTGACATTAACTCCTCTCACCAGATCCTTCTGAATCAAGTGATTCATCTTCCTTTGACTAATGTGTCCCATTCTCCTATGCCAGGAGATGGAATCCTTTGTAGCTTTAGATAGAAAACACTAAACCTCATGATCCGTTGTAGAAGCTGTTGACAGATCCAAAACATAAAGGTCTTTATATCTTGAAGCATTCATCAGAACTTGGTCCTCTGGGATCACGTAATCTTTCTTTAACATGTAACACTTCTTGTTGTCGAAGATGACTTTAAATCCCTTATCACATATTTGGGAAACAGAAAGTAAGTTATTTTGTAGTTGTTGAATGTAGTTCACCTTATCAAACTTAACTTTCTGATTCCCCACTTCTCCTTGGGCTGTGATATAGCCTCCCTTGTTTCCAGCAAACGAAACATGACCTCCTTTTATTTCTTTGACGTTTGATAAAAGAGCCTTGTTTCCTGTCATGTGCCTGGATGCTCCGCTGTCTACAATCCACGTGTTAGTTTCAGCACTGTATCGAACACCCTGCACATACCAAGTAAAGAATTAGTTTGGGTTAGGAACCCAAGCCTTTACTGGCTTGGGTTTCCCCGAGGCATCACACATCATAAATTCCACCCATTGACCCTTAGAGGATGAGGGTAGCTCAGGTTCCTTCTTGTCATCATTATCAGACACAAAGGATGTCTTCTCCTTCCATAATCCAGATTTGTGCAAGGCCTGTTTGTGATAAACAGTCGACTGACTTACAGGTTGAATTTTAGGTTGACTAGTTCTTCTAGGTGGAGTCAGAGAATTCCTCTTAGAAGACCTAGGCTTTGAAACCTGAGGTTCAATCTTCTTCCTAGGTGTCTGATAGAAACGACAATAGGAGGCAATGTGTCCATATTCACCACAGTTGTAGCACCACCTGCTATCAACTTTATGATTAAACTTTCTTTGTGGAGAAGTGTGTGACACTCTAGTAACATCACTCACTCTAGGTTTTGACTCTGGTTCTTTGGATGTTTTCTCTGGTTTAACAAAGTTAACTGTTTTACACTGTTTAACATCTTTTTCTTTTTGGTTAATTGGTTTTTGACTTGAAATATGTGAAAGATTAACCTTAGAAGTTTTTTTAGTTCTGATTTGACTCTGTTTGACCCTGACTTTAAGTTAACCTTTTCAACTTCCTTTTCCAGATTAACACAAGGCAATTTACCTTTTGCCTTAGAAGTGGCCTCCTTTTGTTTGTTTCCAGAGTTAATAGATGAACATAAGGAATCTCGATCACTAACAAGAGGAGTAGACACCACATGATCCTTGATGGGATTATTATTTATTGGTCTAGTCTTCGTGTTCATTAAAGTCTCAGGTGGTGGTGGAACCACTTTATAATCCAATCCCTCCCTGTTGTTCCTTTCTCTCACTAAGTGTTGGACAATGTGTGAAGAACTAGTCCAACTGTGCAGTTTTTGTTTTAATGAATTTACTTCTACTTCTAGAACTGCCTTTTGCTTCTTAGTGTCTTCTAGGGAGTTTAGATAATACCTAATGTCATTAGCTTGGTTAAAAGCAACTACTTCGGTTTCCCTAAGCTGTTTAGTCAAAAGGTCTATCTTTTCTTTATAACTATGCTCATTTTGTTTTAATACCTTATTAGCCTCAGTGCACAGTTGCAAATCTTTTACTAAGTTATCATTATGATCTAATAACCTAGCAAATTTTTCATCTATGCTATTCCTAAAAGTATCACAATCAGAACAAGCATGATTATCAAACATTTGGTGAGTAGTACTTACCTGAGTTGATTCAGAAGAGTTAGCCATCAACGCAGCATCAGATGTCTCTGGTTCTGGTGATTCTGTCTTTTCTGTCTCTGACATGGTAGTCTCCTCTTTAGGCTTGTAGCTGACCTCGGTTGCAGTTGCTTCTTCACTATGTGACATCGCTATCTCACCTGCTAGATCTCCTTCACTAGTGGAATCATTGTCAATATCTTCTACACTTGCAATGTTTGATTCCCCTGGTGAGACAAACCTAAAGCTCCAATCCTGTCCTTCATCATCATGAGCAGTCAGGGCTTTTGGATCCTTGCTTGATGAAGTAGAACTGGTAGCTTGTTTGTCTTGACGGGTGAAGGACGAGAACGGGTTCCCGTTACCCGTCTTCTTAGGCTTGACACATTCTCTTTTGAAGTGCCCCTTCTCTCCACAGTTGAAGCAGGTCACTTTGCTCTTGTCAAAGCCAAATGTGGTATCCTTAGTAGCTACCAAGTTCTGTCCGGTTTGTTTTACAAACTTCTTTGCCCTCCGGACAGCACTAGCTAAGGCCCACATTATGTCCATCCTCTCAAGCTCCATTTCGTCCACCTACTCGTAGTCCTCGTCTGCCAGATGGCAGTTTCCAATCTTTCCAGCAACAAGTTCATCATAAGAATGAACCATTGCAGCCAAAAGATCCATGTGTTCTCGAGCTACTTCCACAGTCACATTACCGAGATTCTCAGTCTTCATTTTAGTAGCATTTGCTTCGGATCCAATATAGTGGGTACAAGAAGGTCCCGACGTGTCTGATCCTGAAGGAGATGCATGTGAAGGACCCGATGAGCTAGACACAAATGCAGTCTAGAGAGGTGCTCCAGATGTCTTAGCTTGAGGCGTGGCGTTGTACAAAGCTGGATTTTGATTGTACGAGGACTTCTGAGCTCTGTACTTCATCCAAAGTGCCTCTTCTCGCAACTTAAGAATGAAGTCATTAATATCCAGTTTTGCCAGCATTCCATTCTGTCTAAGGTTAGACACGAATGAAGCCCACTTTTCAAGCAATCCGTCTGCAAAGTTAGTAACTTTCTCTTCCATGGTAGTAGCCACCCCATGTGTATGCAGTTCACTCATCAGATGGTAGAATCTATATATAACGTCGTCTAAACTCTCGTTTCCCATCGATGAGAAGTTATCGAATTCCTTCTTTAACTCCTTAGCCTTGATTGCCTTCAACGAAGCATTCCCGTCATACCTCTTTTCTAGCTCATCCCAAAGTTTCTTGGACTGCTTATTCTCTGAGTACTCGTGGAATATGTCTTTAGGAATAGACTGGGTAATCAATGCTTTTTCTCTGCATTGTATTTAACTTTCTGCACATCAGTCATCCCTCCTAACATTAGCTTAACTCCAACAGCTCCCACCGGTGTACTATATCCAATCTCGATGGCTTCCCACAGATTCGAATCCACTCCATTGAGATAGATCTCAAAACGTTGTTTCAAGTGGGGAAACTCATCTAACGTCAAGAGCTTTGGTGGTTTATTATGATTACCCACCTCACTCTCAAGCAACAGCAGGTTCTGTATCCTAGAGTCCTTCCCAGTAGTAAAGGCTGACATTTGATCTTCCATGGCGAATAACTTTAAGTCTAATGAAACAAACTGTCACTGGTGCGACTGTAGGATGCGAATGGTCTAGTCGTTCGTATGAACTCTGCGACTGGTTCAATCGTGCGGCTGAACTAAGCGATTGGCTCAGTCGTGCGAATGAATTCGATGCGTATGAGCAATGCGAATGAACGGTTCAATTGTACGAATGGAGGTGCAACTAGGTCCAATCGTGCATCTGGACTATGCGAATGAAGTCCAGTCGTGCGAATAGACTCTCATGCGAATGGACTCTCGTGCGACTGAAACTGCTGTTTTGCGAATTTTCTAGGTTAAACGTGTTTCAGCCGTAAAAATTCGAATTTTCGCAAGGTCTAATCGCCTAAGTCCGTAGAAACCAAACATTGCTGAGCAGGGAACGTCCAAGATCACTTTTGACACCAAAAATTGTGTTTTAATGCAAAAACACAAATTTTTATCAATCTTGATTGAATCACACGTAATCATGAGCCAAAGCTCTGATGCCACTTGTTAGGACCTGGTATTTGAACGAAATACCTAGTAATTAGCGTGTAAACCAGATCAAATAGTGCGGAATCCTATTTGATTGGTGATCCAATCAGTGAGAACACACGAAGAATCAATCAAGAATTGAATCTAACGTTAGAAGTCGATTGGGAATCAATCTAATGTGTTCTGTGAACTTGGAGAACGAATTGAGAGGCTTCTCGACGACCAGGGTACGTCTGGAATCGTAATAAATGAATACTCTATCTTTTTCATGAATTGGGTTGTATTTATAGGTTAGTATTGTTCATTCGTGCGACTAAACCATTAGTATGGTTCAGTCGTGCGATTGAACCATGCGGTTGATTCATCCGCACGACTGAGTGTTCAGTCGTGCGACTGAGTCATTCGTATGAAGTTATTCATGCGTATGGTCCATTCGCATGGGCCACTCGCATAAGAACTTCATTCTGTTAAGTTTGAATGTATTAATTAATTAATATAACATTATGTGTAACAATTCAAACAACCACAAACCTAATTAACCAATTCAACGTCGACTCATTAATGAAATATTATACATTATAAATAACAAACAAACAATATCATTTCATTAATCATTCCAATCATTACCTCAGAATCAGACAAACAAGATCTATTACATTCATATCATGATCTAGGGACATACATGTATCAACACTTTTGCAGTTATAACATATTACCATTGCACATTACCCGGATGATATCTCTGACAGGTATTGCACCATGGCTGGTTCTCTGTTTGGGGCCTCTTTTCTTGCGCCATTCTGAAGAAATTCCTAGTTGACTGTCTATTTGTCCTTTTCTGAGGATTTCCCCCAAACCTGCTACCTGAGTCGTTGCCATTCCATTTCCTCTTTTCTCCTATTCTTGAGCTACTTAAAGATCCGTTTCTTATCATTTCATCTGTCAGGCTTCCTGATAGACTTACGGTATCTTGGAAAGTTCTGGGCATAGCGGATTTTACTAATCCTTTTATTTGTGGTACTAAACCCCAAATATACCTACCTATTCCTTTTGCTTCCGGAGTTACTAAATGTGGTACAAGTCTAGAAGGTTCATTATACCTGTCAGTGTATTCATGATGTGCTGCTCTTTTCATTTCTAGCGCTAAGAATTCAGTTTCTAATTTTTTTGTTTCATTATAGGGGCAATATTTTTCAATTACCAGATTTCTGAATTCTTCCCATCTTAATCCATTCATATTATGCCTCCCTTTTGTGTGCATTTCCATTTTCCACCAGGATTGTGCCTCTCCTTTTAGTGAATGTGAGGCAAAGAGGGTTTTGTTGTTGTCAACACAGTTACTAATTTCCAGGATTGATTCTATCTCATCCAGCCAGCGTAGGGCCTGTATAGCTCCTCCTCTTCCATCAAATTCCCGAGGTTTGTAGGATATGAAGGTTTTGTAGGAGCATCCTTTTCTGACTCCATTTGGCGTTTCTTCTTCTTGTTGGTTCCTCGTGTCGATATTTTCTGGTTCCTCGTTACCGTGGGATGTGGTTATGAAATTTAAGTTCTGCTATAAGTGTGTTATCAGAGCAGGCATAGTGGCTTCTATTTGCTAAGCTATTATTTGAGAAATCCTGTCGTTCTCATTTGTAGTAGTATTACAGGAGTTTCTTCTCCGAGTCTGGTTCTGGGTTGTCCTACTCGTGTCGTTCTTCTTACGGGTTGAGTGTCTCCTTTTGGTGGCATGTTTCACTATAATAATTTATAATTTATATCAACAAGTCACAATTGATAACCCCATTAGAATTTGTTTAACACATAACAAATAATAATTTCAAACACGTAAGACATATATATATCATTAAGTTGTTATTATTCTAAGTACTTGATATATTAGAACTTTAGAAAGAATATTTTTAATTTTCATGAATCCAGTTCCATATTTTTGAAAAGATATTCTTCTTAGGGGTCTTTAATTCCTTAACATCCTTTTGAACCTTCCGGACTTCCTGCTGTATTTTCTTAAGCTTTTTAAGGGTCTGCTGGACTGTTTTTGTCTGATCTTCACCCAACTTCTGCTGGACTTTTCCCATGATTTCTCCCCAGCCGTTGTAAACATCAAAAGAAAACATTATGCTGTTGGTCATGATAATGTCCTGAAAAAGCATACTCAAACTTGTCAACATAATATTGGTGAGATCATAGGTTTAAACTTTAAACAAAATATTTTGATGCATCATATACAACCAAACCTTGCATAATACTCAGATGATTCATAACTATCATATCCTAATTCATAAAATCAGATAATATAGCATCATAACACTCATCCTGTTGGTGCAGGAGATATTTTCCTAAGTAGCGCTACCTATATTATCCAACGGTTCCACATCCGAATTAATGGTTGTAACATAAATGACATTACATCTCAAAAATCATAATTGCATCAAACACAAAACAGTAGGCTATAAGTCTCACCTTTACTCCAAGAGATGACCTATAAACAAAATATTCATAGTTTAAAAATATATATATATTCTTCAAAATTTTTAGTACCTCACATATCATGAAATTTTACAATAAGTGGGTCCATAAATTAGACATAACATATAAAATTTTCATGTTTTAATGATTTTCAGATTATTTTATATTGTTATAATATTTGGACAAATTATGAAAAATACTTTCGGGTCTCTAAAAGTTATCAAACTTGGTCAGAATATTTGTCATAACATTTATAGGTTCCTAAAATTTTCTTAGGTCCTAAACCACAGCAGAATTCTTTTTCATGATTTTCATCATTTTACCATTATTCAGTAAAAATATCAGAACATATCCAAAAATTCTAATTCTTATACAGACTGTTATATTCTAATTTTTATACTTTCTTTAATTTTTTCATATTTTCTTGCACGGTTTAAGTATTTTTCTCGATTTTTAGTTAGTAGAAACTTTAAAAAGTCATAACTTAGGCATAACTTTGAATTAGGTCACGAAACGTTTTCTGTAAATCTTATAAATTATAAGAGTCAATATATAATTCTTTCAACTACTTTCCAGGTTCAGTTCTTCCGGCATAAAATTTTCTTCCGGCATAAAATTTTCTTCCGGCATAAAATTTTCTTCCAAATACTTAGATAATTTGTATAATTTACTTTACTTACGATAACAGCCTCAAAATTTACAGACTAGTATTTCCTAATATTCCAAACATATTCAAAATGTTTGTTTCCACAATCACAGTCAAATACATATCAAACCGAATTTTTGTAAGTTAATACAAAATTTTCAACCTTTTTATCGATAATTTCTTTTATGTAACTTTTGATTGTCAATATTCATCTATTTTCTTTAGGTTATAAAACCTTTTTTATATTCTTTCAATAACATCAACATACTTGTAAGATTATATGAAGAACTTGTGGCTTAACCATAAGGATTAATCATATGTGTTGTTTAGACACATATATATATATATTGGAAAACTTGACTAGTTATGTTTTAAGGATAAAAACCTTGATTTAGATGACTAGAGAAGGTGATGATAACTAATGGCAACTTCTTTCTCTGATGGATTGAGTTGAGTGATTGTCTTTGAGCTTCAACGTTTTGATTTCTCTTAAACCAGTGCAAGTGATGTTGAGCATTCAAGTTGTGGTTTGTATGTGTTTGATAGAGGAACCGAAGGTGCAGAGATATGGGAGGTGGTGGTGTGTCCGTGAGGTGAAGAGTGGAGATGACCGAGAGTTGAGTTGGTGGTGATATGCGGTTTGTTGAGGGAGAGTCGAGAGTTGTGGTTAAGATGGTATGTGATGTGGTTTGTTTCTATCAGCCGAGAACTCCAAATAATGTGAAGGGGTCGGTTGCCAATAATGGCATCATCATGAAGCTACTAATAGCCTTGATGAATAGGCTAAGCATGGGCTCATTAGGTGTCAAACAAGAAGGTGATCTTGGTGTCTAATGGCTAGGTGGCGGCTAAGTGGGTACTTGAGGGGTCCAAGCCGATAAAGGTGGTAAGAAAGGGATTAATGACTCTCCTAGTCATTAAGTTAAGTTTAAGTACAGGTTTGGGTGTTTAATCAGGTGGTTTAGTTGCTTTAATGAACCGAGTCTTATTCTTAAGTGTTGTTTAGTTTGATGTTTGAGTGTGTAAGGTTGGCTTAGTTTTTTGTTTTGATGTCAGGTTGTATTGTATTTTGGTGTTTTGGTTGAGTTGTATTATGTAGATTTGTTTTGATCATATAGGTGTTTATATTACAAAGTTATGTATTTGAATGCATGCTCACGTAAACATTATGCATGCAACATGCACACGTACAACATATATATCCATCAAAAGATTCTGCATTCGGGCACATGCATACGTAAGATATGCATGTAAACATGCATACTTACAACTTGCATATATATACATGTAAACATATATAATATATACATAGTGTTAGTTAAATGATGAATAGCAAATAAGAGAATTTATTAATTTCGCCTAACCTTATTTTTAGGGTCGTCACATAAGCGTTCCAGGAACAGGGCCTTACAAGTTGATATCAGAGCCAAAGTTTAAGTGAAAGGGGTAAATTTTCAAAACAAACCTTAACTTAAACTGATAATGGTACGGGAAGGGAAGGGATGCTAGTCTGAGTAGCTGCGTGCCATCAGGTATTTCCTTAATGTTAATCGGTATTACATGCGCATGTTATGTGGTTTATGTGTTGTTTGTAGATTTAGATATTGATGTAGTCAGGATAGGTAATGCTTGGGGTATGAAGAGTAAAGTAATTGGCTAATCACAACTGGCAACTTTAATTAGGGACTTACTATACTTGACATAAACTAAGTTGTTTCCTTGAATGACCGTGTTGGCGTTTGAATCTTTCAGTGTGTGTTAGAGCATGGCCGGTGGTAGATCATCTAAAGCTTCGCGGGGTGGAGGTTGTGGTGGACGTGGTGCTAAACCGCGACCCAAAAGAGGAAGACCTAGAGTCGAAAAAGTGGATCATGAAGAACCCGAGACCCCTCATACGGAGGGCGCTGATGAGAGTGCTAATTTGAGAGCCTAACTAAAGGAGGTTGTTGTAAAAGAAGTGGATCAAGTCATGCAGACGATCTTACCATTTGTAGTGACAGAAGTGATAAAGGTCATAAGGGAAGGAGAAAGAAAGGAGAGAAACAGGTCCTCGGGAGGACGGGAGCTATTGGAGACTGAAACGGTTCTCTCCGATGATGAAGAACAGGAAGAAGAGCTTGCGCCGGAGGCGGCACGAGGCTGCAACTACTGGCATTCCAAAGATGCAAGCGCCCTACTTTTGACGACAATGGCATTGCTGCTGCTGCTCACCAATGGGTGAGAGAAACGGAGGCGGTACTTGATATCAACGAGTGTCGAGAAGACCAGAAGGTGAAGTTTGTTGCCCACTCGTTTGTGGACTCGGCTCTGTGTTGGTGGGATAATATTGTCCAAGCCGAGGGTAGTCAGGCAATTGGAAAGATGAAGTGGGCAGAGCTGAAAAGGTTGGTAATTGAAGAGTTCTGTCCTCATCGGGAAATGGATAAGGTAGAAAGGGAATTCCTGTAGTTGGAGGCGGGAACAATGACATATCAACAATACACCACCAAATTCAATGAGATGGCACGGCTGGTGCCGGATCAAGTGACACCCTTGTCACGAAAGATCAAGAGGTGTATCCAGGGTTTGCTGGCGGATATCCGTAGGCACATGATCGTCGCTCGACCGAACACATTTAGATCGGCAGTTGACTTGGTGGGGAGGTTGTATGATGAAAGGACTGTGGATGTGGCTGAAGGCAACAAAAAGGGTAGGGGTGATCAGAACTAGAATGGGAAGCGGGTTGGACGTGGCAGGGCCATTCCAAGCAATAAAGGTGCACTGGTAGATGACCGACGTGTGGTCACATCTAGTGCAGGGTCAAAGAGGTGTGGCAAGTGTGGGAAGGAGCATGCCGGCGAATGTAGGTTAGGATCGAACGTGTACTTCAAGTGGGGAGGCCTGGTCATATGGCGAGGGAATGCAAACCAGAGAGATGTTTTAACTGTGGCGGGGAGGGCCATATGAGTAGGGATTGCAAGAAGCCAAGGAAAAAGGTTCGGGGGTGAAGAAAGCTGGAGGAGAAAGACAGAGGGTGAGCAACAGAGCGTTTACGATGACGCAAGATGAGGCTAGGATGGACCTTGATGTTGTGTCAGGTATGTTTTTAGCCTCAGTTATTTGATTCTGGTGCTAGTAAAAGTTTTATTTCTGCTGCTTTCTATGCTAAACTGCCTGTTAGCAGTAAGAGTGTAGATGCAACCTTTGATGTAGAACCTGCCATAGGTAAGTCTACCTGGATTTCTAAGATTGTGACGTGGAATTAGAAGGTCATAAGTTTCCTGTTAAACCATTCGTGATGACCTTAGGTGGTTTTGATGTAGTTCTTGGGATGGATTGGTTAGCGAACTACGAGGCGAACATTATGTGTCGCAAGAAGATGATTCGGTTAACAGCACCTGACGAGAGTATGGTGAAGGTTTATGGTGATTGAGTCACTACGATTCCGAGATTGATTTTGATGGCGGTGGCGGGAAAGTGCATGAGGCGTGGATGTAGAGCTTACTTGGCCTATGTAAAGGATGTAGATACACTAACACCATAACTATCCGATGTACCGGTTGTGCGTGACTTTTCAGATGTATTTCCCGAAGACTTACCAGGAATGCCACCTGACCAAGAGATCGAGTTTCAGATTGATTTGATAGTAGGTGCCCAACCAGTAGCTAAGGCACCGTACCGTTTGGCTCCGACTGAAATGAAGGAATTGATGGAGCAATTGCAAGAGGTGCTTGATAAGGGGTTCATTCGACCGAGCATCTCTCCTTGGAGTACTCTGGCCTTATTTGTGAAGAAGAAAGACGGTAGCATGAGGATGTGTATCAACTACCGTGAGCTGAACAAGTCGATGGTAAAGAACCGATACCTGTTACTGAGAATTGATTATTTGTTTGATCAGCTTCAAGGTGCCAGTTGGTTTTCGAGGATAGATCTTCGATCGGGCTACCATTAGTTAAAGGTGAAAGAACAAGATATCCCTAAAACAGCTTTTCGCAAGTGTTATGGTCACTACGAGTTTCTTGTTATGTCATTTGGTTTGACCAACGCGCCAGCTGCTTTTATGGACTTGATGAATCGAGTGTGTCGACCGCTGTTGGATAAATTAGTGATTGTGTTTATCGATGATATCTTGATTTATTCCAAGAGTGAGGAAGAGCATGCCGGTCACATTCAAGAGGTGTTGGAGACGTTGAGAAGGAAGAAGTTGTATGCTAAATTCTCCAAGTGCGCATTCTGGTTGCGTGAGGTTCAATTCTTGGCCACATGGTGAATCCTGAGGGGATTATGGAGGATCCAGCAAAGGTGGAGGCAGTGATGCAATGGAAGTCTCCAAAGACGTCATCCAAGATTCGTAGTTTCTTGGGTTTGGTGGGCTATTACAGAAGGTTTATTCAAGTCTTCTCTAAGATCGCTTCTCCACTAACCAAGTTGACCCGGAAAGATGTAAGGTTTGCATGGGGTCAAGCTCAAGAGAAGGAGTTTGAGGAGTTAAAGACGAGAATGACTCAAGCTCCTGTTTTGTCGTTACCCAATGGAAGTGAAAATTTGGTGGTTTATTCCGATGCTTCCTACTCGGGGTTGGGATGTGTGTTGATGCAGAGAGGAAAGGCTATAGCCTATGCATCCCAACAGTTGAAAGTTCATGAGGTTAGTTATCCCACCCATGACTTGGAACTAGTAGTCGTGGTCTTTGCGTTAAAGATATGGAGGCACTACTTATACGGAACGAGGTGCACCATATTCACTAACCACAAGAGCTTTACTTCTTCAAGCAAAAAGATTTGAACATGAGGTAGAGGAGATGGTTGGAGCTCATAAAAGATTATGATTGCGAGATCCATTACCATCCGGGCAAAGCCAACGTGGAGGCGGATGCCCTTCGCCGAAAGGAGAGACCCGAGCCGATTCGGGTGAAGGCCCTAGATCATGATTTGAAATGTAATGAATCTTGTCTGTCTGAGTATGATGTAATTTGTATTGATTAATGAAATGACATAAATTGTTTGTTACTTGTGATGTTTAATATTTCATTAATGAGTCGTGATTGAATTGATTGGGTTTATGATTGCTTGAATGGTTGCACATTATGTTATATTAATTAAAACATTCAAACTTAACTTAATGAAGTTCTCATGCGAATGGCTCATGCGAATGAACCATACGCATGAATATCTTCACACGATTGACTCAGTCGCACGACTGAACCAGGAGACTGGATCAGTCGTACGATTGTAACATAAGATTGGCTCAGTCGCACGACTGAACACTCAGTCGTTCGAATGAATCAACCGCATGGTTCAATCGCACGACTGAACCATACTAATGGTTCAGTCGCATGATTGAATAATACCAACCTATAAATACAACTCAATTCGTGAATACGGGGCTCTTGGTCAATTACGATTCCAGACGTACCCTAGCCGTCCAGAAACCTTCGAATTCGTTCTCCAAGTTCATAGAACACATTAGATTGATTCCCAATCGATTTCTAACGTTAGTTTCAATTCTTGATTGATTCTTCGTGTGTTCTCACTGATTGGATCGCCAATCAAATAGGATTCCACACTATTTGATCTGGTTTACACGTTAATCTCTAGGTATTTCGGTCAAATACCAGGTCCTGACAAGTGGTATCAGAGCTTTGACTCTTGATTACGTGTTGATTCAATCAAGATTGCATAAAAGTTTGTGTTTTTGCACTAAAAACGCAATCTTTGGCATCAAAAGTGATCTTGGAAGTTCCCTGCTCATCGAAGTTTGGTTTTTTAGGCGATTAGAACTTGTGAAATTTCGAATCTTTACGGCTGAAACCCGTCAAACCTAGAAATTTTCGAAAAACAGCAGCTTCAGTCGCACGAGTGACTCATTCGCACGACTGAACTTCATTCGCATTGCTCATACGCACGATTGGACATAGTCGCACCCTCATTCGGCTGACTAAACCGTTCGTTCGCATAGCTCATACGCACCAGATTCATTCGCCCGACTGAGCCAATCTCCCAGTTCAGCCGCACGATTGAACCAGTCGCAGAGTTCATACGCACGATTAGATCATTCGCATCCTACAGTCGCATCAGTGAAAGTTTGTTTGATTAGATTCTAAGTTTATTAGTCATGGAAGATCAGATGTCAGCCTTTATTGCTGGGAAGGACTCAAGGATACAGAACCTGCTGTTGCTTGAGAGTGAGGTGGGTAATCACAATAAACCACCAAAGCTTTTGACTTTAGATGAGTTTCCCCATTGGAAACAACGTTTTGAGATCTACCTTAATGGAGTGGATCCTAATCTGTGGGAAGCCATTGAGATCGGTTATAGTACACCGGTGGGAGCTGATGGAGTTAAGCTAACATTAAGCGGGATGACAGACGCATAGAAAATAAAGTACAATGCAGAGAAAAGAGTTTATGCATTGATCACTCAGTCTATCCCCAAAGACATATTCCACCAGTATTCAGAGAACAAGCAGTCCAAGAAACTGTGGGATGAGCTAGAGAAGAGATATGATGGGAATGCGTCATTGAAGGCAATCAAGGCAAAGGAGTTAAGAAGGAATTCGATAACTTCTCATCGATTGGTAATGAAAGTTTAGACGAAGTCATAGACAGATTCTACCACTTGATGAGCGAATTGCATACACATGGAGTGGAAACGACTATGGAAGAGAAAGTAAGCAACTTCTTAGACGGATTGCCTGATAAGTGGGCTACATTCGTGTCTAACCTGAGACAGAATGGAATGCTTGTAAAGCTGGATATAAATGACTTCATTCTTAAGTTGCGGGAAGAAGAACTAAGGATGAAGTATAGAGCTCAGAAGTCTTCGTACACACAAAATCCAGCTTTATACAACGCCACGCTTCAAGCTAAGACATCTGGAGCACCACTCCAGACTGCTTTTGTGTCTAGCTCGTCAGGTCCTTCACATGCTTCTCCTTCTGGATCAGACACGTCTGTCGTCATTGTACCCATCATATTGGATCAGAAGCAAGTGCTACCAAACTGAAGATCGAGAACCTCGGTAATGTGACCGTAGAAGTAGCTCGAGAGCATATGGATCTGTTAGCAGCAGTGGTTCATTCATATGATGGACTTGTTGCCGGGAAGATTGGAAACTGCCATCTGGCAGATGAGGACTATGAGCAGGTGGATGAAATGGAGCTTGAGAGGATGGATATAATGTGGGCCTTAGCTAGCGCTGTCCGAAGGGCGAAGAAGTTTGTTAAGAAGACTGGACAAAATTTGATAGCTACTAAGGATACCACATTTGGCTTTGACAAGAGCAAAGTGACCTGCTTCAACTGTGGAGAGAAGGGGCACTTCAAAAGAGAATGTGTCCCAAAGAAAACGGGTAATGGGAACCCGTTCTCATCCTTTACTCGCCAAGACAAGAAAGCCTCCAGTTCTACTTCATCAAACAAGGATCCAAAAGCCTTGACTGCTCATGATGATGAAGGACAGATTGGAGTTTTAGGTTGTCTCACCAGGAGAATCTAACATTGCCAGTGTTGAGGATATTGATGATGATTCTGCGAGTGAAGGGGATCTAGCAGTTGAGATAGCAATGTCACATAGTGAAGAAACAACTGCAGCCGAGGTCAGTTACAAGCCAAATGAGGAGATTTCCACGTCAGAGACAGAAAAGTCAGAATCACCAGAACCAGAGACATCTGATGCTGCACTGATGGCTAACTCTTCTGAACCAACTCAGGTAAGTACTACTGACCAAGTTTAATAATCATGCTTGTTCTCATTGTGATACTTTTAGGAATAGCATAGATGGAAAATTTGCTAGGTTATTAGATCATAATGATAACTTAGTAAAAGATTTACGACTGTGCACTGAAGCTAATAGAGTACTAAAACAAAATGAGCACAGTTATAAAGAAAAGATAGACCTATTGACTAAACAACTTAGGGAAACCGAAGTAGTGGCCTTTAACCAAGCAAATGACATTAGCTACTATCTAAACTCCCTAGAAAAACTAAGAAGCAAAAGGCAGTTCTAGAAGTAGGAGTTAACTCATTAAAACAGAAACTGCATAGTTGGACTAGTTCTTCACACATAGTTCAACACTTAGTGAAGAAAGGAATAACGGGGAGGGATTAGGCTACAAAGTGGTTCCACCACCACCTGAGACCTTGATGAACACTAAGTCTAGACCAGTAAATAATAACCCCATCAAGGATCATGTGGTGACTTCTCCTCTTGTTACTGATCCAGACACCTCATGTTCATCTACTGAATCTGGACAGAAACAAAAGGAGGCCACATCAAAAGCAAGGGTAAATTGCCTTGTGTTAATCTGGAAAATGAATTTGAAAAAGTTAACTTAAAGTCAGGGTTAAACAGAGTCAAATCAGAACCTAAATGGACTTCAAATGTTACTTTCTCACATGCTTCAAGTCAAAAACCAGTTAACCAAAAGTGAAACAGGTTAAAACAGTAAATTTTGTTAAATCAGAGAAAACATCAAACATACAAGAGTCAAAAACAAAGTGATTGATGTTACTAGAGTGTCACGCACTTCTCCACAAATAAAGTCTACTCATAAAGTTGATAGCAGGTCATGCTACAACTATGGAGAATGTGGACACATTGCTTCCTATTGTCATTTCTATCAGACACCTAGGAAGAAGATTGATCTTCAGGACTCTAGACCTAGGTCTTCTAAGAGGAGTTCTCTAACTCCACCTAGAAGAGCTAGTGACCTAAAGTCCAACCTGTAAGCCAGACGACTGTTATCATAAACACAGGCATTGCACAAATCTGGCTTATGGAAAGAAAAGTCCACCTACATGCCTGATACTGATGACAAGAAGGAACCTGAGCTACCTTCACCCCTCTAAGGGTCAATGGGTGGAGTTTATGATGTGTGATGCCTCTAGGAAACCCAAGACAGTGAAAGCTTGGGTTCCTAACCTAAACTAATTCATCTACTTTGTATGTGCAGGGTGTTCGATACAGTGCTGAGAGTAACACGTGGATTATAGACAGCGGAGCATCCAGGCACATGACAGGAAATAGAGCCCTTTTATCAACGTCAAACAAATAAAAGGAGGGCATGTTTCCTTTGCAGGAAACAAGGAGGCTATATCACAGCTCAGGAGAAGTGGGAAATCAGAAAGTTAAGTTTGATAAGGTGAACTACGTTCAACAACTTCAGAACAACTTACTCTCTGTTTCCTAAATCTGTGATAAAGGATTTAAAGTCATCTTCGACAACAAGAAGTGTTACATGCTGAAGAAAGAATATATGATCCCAGAGGACCAAGTTCTAATGACTGCTTCAAGATATAAAGACCTTTATGTCTTGGATCTGTCAACAGCTTCTACAATGGATCATGAGGTTCAGTGCTTTCTATCCAAAGCTACTGAAAAAGACTCAATCTCCTGTCATAGGAGAATGGGACACATCAGTCAAAGGAAGATGAATCACTTGATTCAGAAGGATCTAGTGAGAGGTGTAAATGTCAAGAACTTTCACTTCCTGATTTTTGTGTAGCTTGCAAGAAAGGCAAACAGACAAAGAAGTCTCATAAGGAAAAGAAAGTTCATTCAATAGAACTTCCTCTTGAGCTTCTTCACATGGATCTGTTTGGTCCAGTTAGTACAAGGAGCATTGCAGGCGACATGTACTGTTTTGTGGTCACTGACGACTACTCAAGGTTCACTTGGTAATGTTTCTAAATCCAAATCAGAAACATTGGAGACATTCAAGTAATTAGTAACCACACTGGAATCTCTCTACAAGCTAAAATTTAGACAAGTACGCTCAGACAACGGGACAGAATTCAAGAATCAAGGATGGAGGCATACTGCAAGGAAAAGGGAATTGTGCATCAATTCACTTCTGCTTACACACCTCAGATGAATGGCGTTGCTGAGAGAAAGAACAGGAGTTTGATAGAGACAGCACGGACTATGCTGGCAGACTCGAACTGCCTATCCAATTCTGGAATGAGGCGGTGGCAAATGCGTGTTATACACTGAATCGAGTCCTAATAGTCAAGCGCCACGGAAAGACATGTTATGAGCTACTACAAAGACGCAAACCGAATTTGGAGTATCTTGAACCTTTTGGTGCGCCGTGTACACTTCTGAAGAAGACACAAGAAGGCAAATTCAGCGAGAAGGCAGATGAAGGAATTTTTCTAGGATACAACATATCGAACAAGCGAGTTTACAATAACTCAACGGGTCTTGTAGAAGTGTGGTGTAATGTCGACGTTCAGAGATATACCACACCACCTACAGGCAAAGGACCTGCATACTTCTTCGATTATGATGATTCTTAAAGTCCTTCAACATCCCTCTCTCTCCCTCGGATGATGAGTTAGCTACTAGGATGATGTATGATATTCTAAATCCACCATCTAGCACCCAGGTGAATCATCTACTCAGTCAGGAGGGGTAGTCGATGACAGTGACTCCTCCTCTGAAGATGAAACTGAAGCAGATGACCAGAACAGTCAGGAGGAACAGATTCCAGTTCCTGAAAGTCCACAAGCATCCATGAGTGATGCACCTTTGACTTCGGAACCTCAAACTCCATCTTCCTCAGATGCAGAACAAAATGTTCACAATCTCGGTTCTGAGGTGGCTGTGCCTACTACTCCAGGATCACGACTAAACATCTATCATCCCCTTGACAATGTTATTGGGGATGTCAGATCAGGAGTACAAACCCGAAATCAGCTATACTCAGCTGATTATGCCTCAGTTATGGAGAAAGGTTATATTCATGATGGTGCTTATCGATGTTTTGTTCTCACAGTTTGAGCCAAAATACGTTAGTGATGCACTAAATGATGAGGCGTGGGTGAGTGCCATGCAAGAAGAACTTCTTCAGTTCAAGAAGTTAGGTGTATGGACTCTGGTTGATAGACCTAAAGGTGCTAAAGTCATTGGCACCAAATGGGTACTAAAATGCAAGAAGGATGACCAAGGAGTCATTATCAGGAACAAAGCTCGACTGGTGGTTCAAGGTGTTCGCCAAGTCGAGGGGATTGACTATAATGAGGTGTTTGCACCCGTGGCAAGGATGGAAACTATTCGTATCTTCCTTGCCTATGCATCGTACATGAAGATTAAAGTCTACCAATTAGATGTGAAGAGTGCATTCCTTCATGGGGAAATCAAGGAAACAGTCTATGTAAGTCAACCCGAGGGATTTGAAGATCCTTATCATCGGATAGAGTTTACAAGCTCGACAAAGCTTTATATGGGCTTCATCAAGCTCCTCGAGCTTGGTATGAGAAACTCTCGACTCATCTTGTGAAACACGGCTTTCGCAAGGGAGTCATTGACTGTACACTGTTTATTAAAGAAAAGGATGGCGACCTACTGCTTGTACAGATATATGTTGATGACATAATCTTCGGGTCAAAGAACGAAGAGTTAGCAAAGAGTTTGAAGCAGTGATGAAGAAAGAGTTTGAGATGAGTGCTATGGGGGAGATGAAGTTCTTTCTCGGTTACAGGTGGATCAAACACCTAATGGGATCTTTCTACATCAGACCAAGTATGTAGGAGACATTCTCGTCGCTTTGACATGGAGAATGCTTCTGCTGCTGGGACCCCACTTGCTACGAATCATGATATAGCACCTGATGAGAATGGAGATCTTGTAGATGCCACTATTTACCGAGGAATGATTGGATCCCTCATGTATCTCACTGCCTCAAGACCTGATATTATGTATGCTACATGTCTATGTTCTAGATATCAGGCTAAACCAAAGGTCACCATCTGATCGGAGTCAAGAGGATTTTTCGTTATCTAAGGGTACACCCACACTTGGATTGTGGTATCCTCATGATGATGACTTTGAGCTTACCACGTATAGTGACTCGGATTACGGGGGATGCAAGATGAACTACAAGTCTACATCAGTGGGGTGTCAATTCTTTGGGAGAAGATTAGTTACTTGGCAGTGTAAGAAGCAGACATCGGTTGCATTGTCAACCTGTGAAGCCGAATATGTTGCTGCTGCAAGTTGCTGTTCACAAATCATTTGGATTCAACAGCAAATGCGGGGTTACGGATTAAAATTCTCATCTACTCCTATTTTTGTTGATAACTCTGCTGCAATTGCAGTAACTAAAAATCCAGTTCAACATCCTAAGACCAAACACATCGGTATTAAATACCACTTCATAAGAGACTGTTTTGAAAAGAACTTAATTGATGTGGTTAAAATTAATACTGATTTTCAACACGCTGACCTCTATACTAAAGCCTTTGATAAACCACGTTTTCAATATTGCTAGAGGTCAACGGCGTTAAAAAGAAAAGTGAGGTAATTCCTGATGATAATAATGTGTAGTCCGATGTAGTTTAGTTAAAGTTTATTTTATTTTATGTTATCTGTTTTATTTTCGTCTGTTATATTTAAACTCATATTATTTTGCTGGTTATTAAAATCCAAAAATAATTAAACCAGAAATGATTTTAGTATTTTAGGGGGAGAATATGTCAGCAAGTTAACATTAAAAAAAATATAATAAATAAATAAAAAATAAAATAAAATAAAATGAGGGAGAAGGGGTAACTAGCTGAAATAAGGTAGATTGTGTCTGTGATACCGATTCAATACCTTTGAAAAATGAGAGTACACAGGAACAAATCAAGAGGGACTTTAAAAATTTAAGTTTTGAAAAGATGCAAAAGTTCAAAGTATAAGTCTGTGTAGTCTAAGCAATATAAAATGGGAAGATGATAGAAAACTGGCAACTCCTAAGGTGACACAAAGAAAGTAGACTTAGAGGCTGCTAGACCACAAATGATATGTTGGTAGACTCAACACAATAGACAATTAGACCTGATTGGTGATCTCAAGATCAAACTAAGTTGTTCAACTGACTGTGGACCTCCGTCTTATCACTGGTTAACACAATCAAATATATTCCAATAAGGGGTAATGAGCATTTAAATGCCACAAATGTGTGCGGATGACCAAAATTAGAGCAAAGCAAGAAAAAATGAAAGACAAATGCAATAAAGCTAATGACTTATGTTGTTGGTGCATATTGTGTAAAATAAAATAAGCTGCTCTAACAAGGAGATAGGTTGTGCCTCCCTCTGCTGTGCGATGGCACTGACCTGAGGATAAGCATAACCTAGATATTCTAGAATTCATCGTTGTTTGCCGCCTCTCTGCTGTGCGATGGCACTGACCTGAGGACAGGCTTCTCTTTGAAAGCTCTAAGAATAGTCTTTTCTTGTAATAATACCCGTAGACTGCTCAAAAGCTTCTGAGGAATGTTGATTACCATATAAGTGTGGGATCCACAAATGTTAGTTGAATAATTAAACCTAAATCAGTCACCAGTCTGTGTCAAAAGTCTGTGTATGGATTTAAGTGGACAAACATACTGACAATCTTAGTGGCTACATCTCAAGAGTTCAAATCAATGTGAAAATCTAAGAGTTCTCAGTATGATTTCCTTAAGTTGCTAACGACTCTGGATGAACACCAGAATTTAAACATCAAAAAGTTTTAATAACAAGTCCCAAATGATTTGACTTACCTGTATGATTCCAAAATTGAATTGGTCCAGATATGATCAATCTAAGTTGAAAGCTGTCTACTCCCAACCAAATCTCGTAGATATCAATCTCTGGATTTATCTCTCACAAAAAGCCAAAATTAAGTTTGTTTATGAAATTAGTTCAAGGTTTTAAATTAGTTAGTTGTTTTTAATTTTAATTGTAGGCGTGTGTCGGGCTACATCAGGAAAATCAGAAGGAATCAAATCACTAAAAGGGTCATGTCTGAGATGACCATATGTGCTTCGAAAGTTTAAAATAGTCACGTTTGAGGTGACAAAGTGCTTTTAAAAGGGTCACGTTTGAGGTGAATAAAGTGTCTAAAAGGATCACGTCTGAGGTGATCAAAATGCTTTCAAAATAAAATGATCATGTCTGAAATGATCAAAGGCTCATAACGTAAATTTCAATTAATTTAAAAGGGCTTAAATGTAAATTGGTATAAATGGCAAAAAATTAACTAAGTGTGACCCATTCGCACGATTGGACCATGAGAATGGACCAACCATGCGAATGGCTTCCACTAACACGAATGGCTCATCAGAATAGCCCATTCGACCGATTGGAAGAGGGTGAATGAGTCAGTCGACCGATTGAAACTCATTCGGTCAACTGAACATGCGAATGAAAGGCACGACTGAGCCAGTCGACCGACTGAATCTCAGTCGGTCAAGTGCATGTGACTGGTTGGGCTAATCGTACGATTGAGCCTGAGTCGCCCGACTGAACTGGGAGACTGAGCCAGTCGGCCGACTGAGCCCAGTTTCAATATTTAAAGGGCTCTGTCGATCACATCTCACTCATCACTCCCAAATCGCCCTTAAATCTCACTCCCTACCGTTACTCTGCCAAAATTTTATTAGCACTGGTTTATTATTGTTTTTGATTCACTAACGTTCGCCATTCATTATACAGGTAGATTGAAGTCTTGTTTCATTGAAATCAGAAGGATTGAACCATAATGTGGTGAAATTCGAACGAAAACAAGAAACAGACAGAACGCGACCTAATAACCTACTTCAACTATGCAAAATGTTAAAATTAAGGTTGATAGGTTATTAGTAACAAGAATGCGAGTATATTGAACCGGTAATCCATGTTAAATCACTTGTATTGATCAAGACGCAACCACAGGCGACTGAACAACTGAGACAGGCGACTGGTCGTCCTGATGAACTTCAATCGCACGATTGAATCTGTCGATTGGGTTATTCGGCCGAATGAACCATACAATTGATCTCAGTCGGCCGACTGAACCATTCGCAGACTCAGTCAGCAGACTGAACCCAATCACATGTCACATTGACCAGAATGAGTCCAGTCGCATGAAAGAACAGACGACTGACTTCAGTCGCATGATTCATTCGCATGAATGAATCAGAATAACTTTCAACTTTACACTTAGAACAGAATTCTTCATGTCTTATGTACTAATGGTTCTATGTCTTGTGTGTTTCAGGTAAATGGCAGAAAGGTGGTCCATAAATCCAAAGCATAACATCTGTGCTCATTTGGATCACACCACCAGGAACGGGGCCGAGTTTACTGACATTATAGCCTTTCTGAGACGGTCCCGGATTCATAAGGCTATCTCCACGCCTTGCACGCCATATAGATCACTCCATCAGGCATTCTGGGAGAATGCCTCGGTGGACCGCTCTCATGAGCCGTACTGTATTAGGAGCTCTATATTGGGCCATGATATTGAGATCTCTGCTGCCGACATTCAGAGGGTCCTAGAGTTTGGGGATGACACTGATCATCCTACTAAACTACATCCGTTGACAGTGAGAGGATGCTTCCTGAGGATAAAGTACGCTGGGGATATCAACTCAGGTGTGCTCAACAAGAGCAACCTGAGCCCCCAGTACAAGTACCTAGCACACGTGATCCTCAAGTGTGTTGCATCGAGGAGGGGTGGGTTTGACGACCTCTCAGACCAGATTCAAAATGCCTACGTGGCACTGGTTCTGAACCACCCCTTCAGTTTTTCCAGCATGATATTCTCCTACTTAGTGGAGAACTTGGAAGTGAAGGGAAAAGAGGGGTTCTGTATGTACCCCAGATTCTTACAGCTCGTCTTCAACGAGAAGCTGCCACAGTTGCCCAAAGAGAGTCATGACGCAGTGGCCTTAGAGATAATGGATGATACTACTCTGGGCAGGATGAGAGTTTATAGGGGAAAGCAGGTAAAGCCCCAAGTGAAGAGACTGATTGGCCACCTAGCCAACGAGAGGTATGTGGCGCCTGGCAGACGCAAATGGCGTCATGATGACAGCGACTCCGATGATGAGAGGTTGCTCCTACCAGATATGGATTCTGATGATGATGACAGCGGCAACGCCGGGGATCATATGCCTGCTACACAAAGAGTCACTGAGTCAGATGTTATTACCCTGGGGTCTGACACTGCTGAGAGGTTGCTGAGACGGCCGGTTTCCATGAGGGGTTCATTGTTGGTGATCAGGAAAGGAGGAGTCGGATGAGGAGCCCCTCACTAGGACTGTGGGAAGCAAAGTTGTTCCCACAGAACACGGGCTTAGGGTGGTTGGTGAACACCCTCGGGACTCCACTGAGAGAGACACTGACCCAAGCTATGCTCCGGGTTCAGTGGGCAGAGCTGCAGGGGGAGCATCCACTTCTACCGGGACTAGGAGGAAGAGGATGGCTCAACCCCACGGACTGAAGAAGAAGAAGCGTCGCCTGACCTTCGTTACCACTGCTACCACTACTTCCACCACCACAGCCACCACTACCACCTCCACGGACATACCACCCATTACCACAGCCACCACATCCACTACTGCTACCACAACCACCACCTTACCTACCACCACTGTATCCTTCCCATCCACCACCATACCATTCACACCTACATCACCAGCACCTGCTTACCGACCCATATTCACCACTGCCACTACCACCACCACCTCACATCATGCCGGACCTTCAACCCAGCCATCACATGTATATGGATCTACTCTACCTCACATCGGGGTAGAGGAGCAGCTGTCGGCGCTTAACCGTATGGTGATGCGCCTGCTAGCTGCAGATGAAGAGAAAGCAGCGCAGATTCGCCAGTTGACCGATCTGACTGCTGCCCAGTCTCAGAAGTTGGCAGAGCAGGCTCGGGTGATAGAGTAGCAGACCCAGCTAATCGATGCTAGGAGAGTCGAGATGTCCCAACTCCAGGACCAGCAGGCCCAATCAGCCAAACGTATAGAGGAGTTGGAGACGACCAACAAGACGATTATGCTGAGGTTAAAGGGGTCAAAGGATGAGCCTTTGAAGATAAAGGAGGGTGATGGGGATGATGGAGATGGTCATGATGAAAATGATGATGACGATGAGGAAGATGCTGAGGATGAAGAAGAGACAGAGGAAGAGAGGACAGAAGGTAGAGATGATGATGACGAAGCAGAAGGAGGGGATGCGGCTGCATCGGCCTCTGCTTCTGGTCAAGAGCGAAGATCGAAGAATCGACAGGATCAGCCATCTACCTCTTCTGCTCCTCCGAGCGACGAGCCCAGGATTCAAGACAAAAGTAGAGATTAGATGTCTTATGTATTTATTTATTTTGTGATTGAATTATGGAATGAAAAAAAAAACAAGTGTGTTGAATGTTTATATATTAAGTTGATATAATTCTGTTTGATCACTTACTAATGGTTTGTGTGTGAATGTTTATATATTAAGTTGATATAATTCTGTTGATCACTTACTAATGGTTTATGTGTTGAATGTTTATATATTAAGTTGATATAATTCTGTTTGATCACTTACTAATGGTTTATGTGTTGAATGTTAAATCAAACAGATTCAAACTTTCAAAGGGATGAGTTTGACATTTCTCCCCTTCAACAGGTCAAGACTCAACTAACCATGACCTTGATCTGCAAGGGATTATAAGAAGGTCTGTGAGTTATACCCCTGAAGAAGGGGAAATAATTCATGAACTATCTAACGAGCAACTGGCAGAGACGTTCAGACTCAATCCTGATGAAATCGTCAAGGATGCTCCAACAGTTGATTCAACCAGTGATGAAGAACTAAATGACGTTGATGAAGTTGAGGTTGAAGATATTACTGCAGAAGAGTACCCTCAGTACGCTGACAACGAGGGTAATATGGTCCCCAATCTGGGTGAGTCCCTAGTCAGTGATATTTTTGAGGTACTAGACAAGATGGAGCAGGAAACAGGAAAGACCGAAGGAACAGCCCAAGCCTCAAATGATGACGTAGACACTCGAAAGGCTGAGTGGGCTGCCTGTTTTGAAGAAGTTAGAGCCCAGCGTGCTGCACCAAAGAAAGATGCCTACACCAAGCTCTACAGAGTCAAGAAACACCATAAGGTGTCAGGCAGGATTATTGCATGGGCTTATTTTGATGACCTTAACGCGTATGCAGTTAAGAGGGAACAGGGCATAGAGTACTTCAGATTTCCACATGATCTGAAGACTCTACCTGGTTTTGAGCTCAACCAGCTGGCTAAGCTAAAGTTGTTGTATGCTTACCCATGAAAAATGTCAGGCTGGTTCGAGGCTGCCCTGAAGAAGGAGTACCACACCAGATGGGTTAACTTCAGACCACAACAGCCTATGAGGTATATAAGAAGGTCTGAGGTTGATGCCAGTATTGGCAAGCCCAAGATTGTGTTGAAGTGGAGTCCTTCGTGCACTATGTCGAGAATCCCTCTCAGGGAAATGCCACAGGACCTCACTCCACACTTCAAATGGTGGTACTATGATTGGAGAACTGCTGAAGCTGTCATAGTTCTGAATAAAGAGGGCCAAATGGATACTATCAGGGTATTCGACCCGATGTGGCTAACCAACTTGTCTGCTAATGATGTCTATACATTATACAAGTGGCCACTGTTCTATGACACACAAGACATTGTACAAGCCCTCCAGTTCCAAAACGTTATACGACTTTGTTTTGCGTTTGAGATTCACACAGGAGTCACTAAGGAGGAGAAGTACAAGAAGTATAAGGAGGTTATGCAGAAGACAAAAGATTAGATAGATCTAGGTCCAAGGGGTAGTTTGTTGATGCATGTATGTCCCTAGATCATGATTTGAAATGTAATAAATCTTGTCTGTCTGAGTATGATGTAATTTGTATTGATTAATGAAATGACATAAATTGTTTGTTACTTGTGATGTTTAATATTTCATTAATGAGCCGTGATTGAATTGATTGGGTTTATGATTGTTTGAATGGTTGCACATTATGTTATATTAATTAAAACATTCAAACTTAACTTAATGAAGTTCTCATGCGAATGGCTCATGCGAATGAACCATACGCATGAATATCTTCACACGATTGACTCAGTCGCACGACTGAACCAGGAGACTGGATCAGTCGTACGATTGTAACATAAGATTGGCTCAGTTGCACGACTGAACACTCAGTCGTGCGAATGAATCAACCGCATGGTTCAATCGCACGACTGAACCATACTAATGGTTCAGTCGCACGATTGAATAATACCAACCTATAACTACAACTCAATTCGTGAATAAGGGGCTCTCGGTCAATTACGATTCCAGACGTACCCTAGCCGTCCAGAAACCTTCCAATTCGTTCTCCAAGTTCATAGAACATATTAGATCGATTCCCAATCGATTTCTAACGTTAGTTTCAATTCTTGATTGATTCTTCGTGTGTTCTCACTGATTGGATCGCCAATCAAGTAGGATTCCGCACTATTTGATCTGGTTTACACGTTAATCTCTAGGTATTTCGGTCAAATACCAGGTCCTGACACCATTACCATCTGGGCAAAGCCAACGTGGAGGCGGATGCCCTTAGCCGAAAGGAGAGACCGAGCCGATTCGGGTGAAGGCTTACCGGTGGTCATGACCTCTGATGTGATGAAGCAGGTCAAGGAGTTTCAAGATGAGGCATTGAAGGAAGATCATCTTAACTCTGAAAGAATGAGAAGTCTGGTCGTGGAACTGGGTGAAAACACTCTCGGTGTTAGGATCCGATTTAAACGAATGTGGATTCCTTGTTTTGGGTATCTACACGTGAAGATCATGGATGAAGCTCATACAACTCGGTACTCTATTCATCCCGGTGCCACAAAGATGTATCAAGAGGTATATCCAGGGTTTGCCGGCGGATATCCGTAGGCACATGATCGTCGCTCGACCGAACACATTTAGATCGGCAGTTGACTTGGTGGGGAGGTTGTATGATGAAAGGACTGTGGAGGTGGCTGAAGGCAACAAAAAAGGTAGGGGTGATCAGAACTAGAATGGGAAGCGGGTTGGACGTGGCAGGGCCATTCCAAGCAATAAAGGTGCACTGGTAGATGACCGACGTGTGGTCACATCTAGTGCAGGGTCAAAGAGGTGTGGCAAGTGTGGGAAGGAGCATGCCGGCGAATGTAGGTTAGGATCGAACGTGTACTTCAAGTGTGGGAGGCCTGGTCATATGGCGAGGGAATGCAAAGCAGAGAGATGTTTTAACTGTGGCGGGGAGGGCCATATGAGTAGGGATTGCATGAAGCCAAGGGAAAAAGGTTCGGGGGTGAAGAAAGCTGGAGGAGAAAGACAGAGGGTGAGCACCAGAGCGTTTACGATGACGCAAGATGAGGCTAGGATGGACCTTGATGTTGTGTCAGGTATGTTTTTAGCCTCTGTTATTTGATTCTGGTGCTAGTAAAAGTTTTATTTCTGCTGCTTTCTATGCTAAACTGCCTGTTAGCAGTAAGAGTGTAGATGCAACCTTTGATGTAGAACCTGCCATAGGTAAGTCTACCTGGATTTCTAAGATTGTGACGTGGAATTAGAAGGTCATAAGTTTCCTGTTAAACCATTCGTGATGACCTTAGGTGGTTTCGATGTAGTTCTTGGGATGGATTGGTTAGCGAACTACGAGCCAAACATTATGTGTCGCAAGAAGATGATTCGGTTAACAGCACCTGACGAGAGTATGGTGAAGGTTTATGGTGGTTGAGTCACTACGATTCCGAGACTGATTTTGATGGCGGTGGCGGGAAAGTGCATGAGGCGTGGATGTAGAGCTTACTTGGCCTATGTAAAGGATGTAGATACACTAACACCATAACTATCCGATGTACCGGTTGTGCGTGACTTTTCAGATGTATTTCCGAAGACTTACCAGGAGTGCCACCTGACCAAGAGATCGAGTTTCAGATTGATTGATAGCAGGTGCCCAACCAGTAGCTAAGGCACCGTATCGGTTGGCTCCGACTGAAATGAAGGAATTGATGGAGCAATTGCAAGAGGTGCTTGATAAGGGGTTCATTCGACCGAGCATCTCTCCTTGGGGTACTCTGGCCTTATTTGTGAAGAAGAAAGACGGTAGCATGAGGATGTGTCTCAACTACCGTGAGCTGAACAAGTCGATGGTAAAGAACCGATACCTGTTACTGAGAATTGATTATTTGTTTGATCAGCTTCAAGGTGTCAGTTGGTTTTCGAGGATAGATCTTCGATCGGGCTACCATTAGTAAAGGTGAAAGAACAAGATATCCCTAAAACAGCTTTTCGCACGTGTTATGGTCACTACGAGTTTCTTGTTATGTCATTTGGTTTGACCAACGCGCCAGCTACTTTTATGGACTTGATGAATCGAGTGTGTCGACCGATGTTGGATAAATTAGTGATTGTGTTTATCGATGATATCTTGATTTATTCCAAGAGTGAGGAAGAGCATGCGGTCACATTCAAGAGGTATTGGAGACGTTGAGAAGGAAGAAGTTGTATGCTAAATTCTCCAAGTGCGCATTCTGGTTGCGTGAGGTTCAATTCTTGGCCACGTGGTGAATCCTGAGGGGATTATGGAGGATCCACCAAAGGTGGAGGCAGTGATGCAATGGAAGTCTCCAAAGACGTCATCCAAGATTCGTAGTTTCTTGGGTATGGCGGGCTATTGCAGAAGGTTTATTCAAGTCTTCTCTAAGATCGCTTCTCCACTAACCAAGTTGACCCGAAAGATGTAGGTTTGCATGGGGTCAAGCTCAAGAGAAGGAGTTTGAGGAGTTAAAGGCGAGAATGACTCAAGCTCCTGTTTTGTCGTTACCCAATGGAAGTGAAAATTTGGTGGTTTATTCGATGCTTCCTACTCGGGGTTGGGATGTGTGTTGATGCAGAGAGGAAAGGCTATAGCCTATGCATCCCAACAGTTGAAAGTTCATGAGGTTAGTTATCCCACCCATGACTTGGAACTAGTAGTCGTGGTCTTTGTGTTAAAGATATGGAGGCACTACTTATACGGGACGAGGTGCACCATATTCACTAACCACAAGAGCTTTACTTCTTCAAGCAAAAAGATTTGAACATGAGGTAGAGGAGATGGTTGGAGCTCATAAAAGATTATGATTGCGAGATCCATTACCATCGGGCAAAGCCAACGTAGAGGCGGATGCCCTTAGCCGAAAGGAGAGACCGAGCCGATTCGGGTGAAGGCCCTAGATCATGATTTGAAATGTAATGAATCTTGTCTGTCTGAGTATGATGTAATTTGTATGATTAATGAAATGACATAAATTGTTTGTTACTTGTGATGTTTAATATTCATTAATGAGTCGTGATTGAATTGATTGGGTTTATGATTGTTTGAATGATTGCACATTATGTTATATTAATTAAAACATTCAAACTTAACTTAATGAAGTTCTCATGCGAATGGCTCATGCGAATGAACCATACGCATGAATATCTTCACACGATTGACTCAGTTGCACGACTGAACCAGGAGACTGGATCAGTCGTACGATTGTAACATAAGATTGGCTCAGTCGCACGACTGAACACTCAGTCGTGCGAATGAATCAACCGCATGGTTCAATCGCACGACTGAACCATACTAATGGTTCAGTCGCATGATTGAATAATACCAACCTATAAATACAACTCAATTCGTGAATACGGGGCTCTCGGTCAATTACGATTCCAGACGTACCCTAGCCGTCCAGAAACCTTCCAATTCGTTCTCCAAGTTCATAGAACACATTAGATCGATTCCCAATCGATTTCTAACGTTAGTTTCAATTCTTGATTGATTCTTCGTGTGTTCTCACTGATTGGATAACCAATCAATAGGATTCCGCACTATTTGATCTGGTTTACACGTTAATCTCTAGGTATTTCAGTCAAATACCAGGTCCTGACACCATTACCATCTGGGCAAAGCCAACGTGGAGGCGGATGCCCTTAGCCGAAAGGAGAGACCCGAGCCGATTCGGGTGAAGGCTTACCGGTTGGTCATGACCTCTGATGTGATGAAGCAGGTCATGGAGTTTCAAGATGAGGCATTGAAGGAAGATCATCTTAACTCTGAAAGAATGAGAGGTCTGGTCGTGGAACTGGGTGAAAACACTCTCGGTGTTAGGATCCGATTTAAACGAATGTGGATTCCTTGTTTTGGGTATCTACACGTGAAGATCATGGATGAAGCTCATACAACTCGGTACTCTATTCATCCCGGTGCCACAAAGATGTATCAAGACATGAAGAAAGACTATTTGTGGCCGGGTATGAAGCGTGATGTGGTAGAGTATGTGAGTAAATGCCTTACTTGTTTACAAGTGAAGGCGAAGCATCAGAAGTTGTATGGGAAGATCTAACCTTTGGATATACCAAAGTGGAAGTGGGAACATATCACCATAGACTTTATAACAAAGCTACCACGTACCGCGTGAGGGTATGACGCTATATGGGTGATCCTTGATCGTTTAATGAAGAGTGCTCACTTCCTACCAATTCGCGAGACTTATTCATCTGAGAGGTTGGCAAATCTGTTCATGATTGTAACTCGTCATGGTGTGCCGGTGTCTATTGTGTCTGATCATCACACCTGATTTACATCTAAATTTTGGAAGAAATTCCACATGGGGACGAGGTTACATGTTAGCACGGCTTATCATCCCCAGACAGATGGTCACTCAGAAAGGACCATTCAGACGCTGGAAGATATGCTTCAAGCATGTGTCATTGATTTTGGAGGAAGTTGGGATGACCACTTACCATTAGCTGAGTTCTCATATAACAATAGTTATCATGCCAATATTGGTATGCCTCCTTATGAGATGTTATGCGGTAGGAGATGCAGAACACCCGTGTGTTGGGGTGATATCGGCCATAAAGAGTTAGGGAGCGTCGAGGTGGTTGAGGCTACGACTGAGAAGCTGTAAGGGATCAACGCCTTCATGAAGGCAGCCAAAGATAGACAGAAGTTGTATGCTGATAAACGACATAGATTGATTGAGTTCCACCTTATAGAGTTATGTTGAAAGTCTCACCTTGGAAGGGTATCATTCGGTTCCGAAAGCAGGGCAAGCTGAGCCCAAGGTACATAGGGCCTTTCCGAATCATTGCTCGAATAGGAGACGTGTCTATAGACTAGAGTTACCAGATGAGTTAAGTGGAATTCACCTGAAATTCCATGTATCTCATCTAAGAAAATGTTTGACAGACGAGGATATGGTTGTACCCCTGGAAGACATCAAGGTAAATGAACGACTCAATTATGTGGAGCAACCGGTGGCAGTCATTGACCGTAAAGAGAAGAGGTTGAGGAATAAAGTGGTTCAACTTGTGCGCATATAGTGGAAGCACAGAGAGGGATCTGAGTCTACGTGGGAGACTGAAGAAGAGATGAGATAGCATTACCCACGTTTGTTCGAGGAATAACAGGTTTCAGGGATGAAACCTATATAAAGGGGTGGACTTGTAACACCCGGTTACTTTTTAGTTAATGAATAGAAGAATAAAGTGAGGGAAAAAGAAAGAAAAAGAATTATAGCCCAAGTGGAGGGACCAATCTTGCCATAAAGGGGAAAATTTTGGAAGAGTGGGTGTAAAAGGGCATGGCTGCCCACACCCCTCTCGCATTCTTGTCTCCAGTCAGTTCTAAGGGTGAAGAAAAGGGAGAAAGGGCAAAAGCTTCGGGTTTCTTGGAAATCGAGTGCAAAGATCAAAGTCAAGCGGGTTTGTAGGAAGGTCTACTCGAAGAGGCTGTCAAGGTGAGTTCTAAGACCCCTCTTTTACATGTTTTTGACTGATTTTGGGGCTGGAACACAAAGAAACCTGTTTTGGTTATGTTGGGTGTTGAACCCGTATGTATGTGTATGTGTGCGATTCGAGTGGGGTTGATTCTAGGCTATGTTGTGCTGGAACAATGTCGTGAATGTGTTTCTAAGGCTTAGGATGGTTGAATTAAGCTTAGAACGGGTTAGAGAGGGTTTGGGGACCAAAAATATGTAGTTCAGGTTCGAAGAGACTGCATTCTACACCTAGCTAGGGCTCATGCGACTGGAAGCCATGAGACCAAATGGCATGCGACTGGAGGCCGTATGGCCATAAGGCATGCGACTGGAGGCCATACAGCCGAAAGTCATGAGACTGAAGGCCATGCACCGAAAAAGCATGCGACTGAATTCCACGCGCCTGAATGCCATGCCACTAAGGGTCATGCACCTGAAAGTTATGCGACTGAAGACTATGCGATTGAGACTCCATACGCCTAAGTGTCCATTCGCCCCATAGTGTCCATACGCCTAAGTGTCCATTCGCCCCATAGTGTCCATACGCCTAAGTGTTCTCATGCGCCTGGAAGGCCATGCGACTGTGTAGTGCCCATACACCCAAATAGGGCTCAAGCGCCCGAAAGAACTTGAATGCTTTCTGATTTTGGGAAAGGGTAGATGTAGGCTTTGACTTGGGAGGTTCCCAAGGGTTTATGTAAGTAGACTTTTGAGGTCATAGATGATCTGATGGGCATGTATGATGATGTATGATGGTGCTTATGCAGGATGGTATGTATGTGGTATGTTATGTATGTATGGGGGTGCCTTGTATGGTGATGTTGTATGTTTATATTCATGTTCCTTGTTATATATGATTATTTTCCCGTGGCTTTACATTGAATGTTAATGAATGAAATGAAAAGTATTATGTAACGTAAAGTGTAAGATAATGAAAAGAGGAACGTAATGAAAGAATGCATGCATTAATGAATGAATGAAGTATGAAAGGCTTGCAAGCAACCGTAAGGAGGTTCACACCCAATGAAGGGTGTTAGCTCAACCGTGTGCGGGTTAGCTACCCCGGAAGGATGCACACTGGCGCTTGATCCACATGATTAAGCAAATGTATGGAGGTTCACACCCAATGAAGGGTGTTAGCTCAGGCCCAGTACCCGCTTTATGCATGACGGTGGGGTGAAGCACATGGCATCGGTCCGAATGAAAGCAAAGACTTAATGACGAATGTACGGATTGAACGAACGAATAATGAAGATAATAATGATTTTATCTATGTGTATGTATAGTGCATGATCACGTACAATTGTAAAGAGCGGTTTTAAACGAAAGATAAAGTATGTTTTATTATAAAACTAGAACTCACTCAGCAACGTTGACTTTTATGTATTTCCAGTTGGCAGGTAATGGTTGCTGATGATGGCACGGGGCGGCTACTCGGCTCATTTTGGATGGCATTCTTTTGTATAATGTTTTTGCATTATAATACGAACAAATGATAATTTGTAATGAATGTTGTATTATTTTGCAAAAGTTTTATAATGGAATGGAATGTTTGTTTGAATGTTTCTGCTACAATGTTTCTTTAAGTTAATGAAAATATATGTTTTATGTGTGATGATCGACTAGCTGTAAGCGTCCCGGGAACGGGGCCTTACAAATACTCTCAATTGCCTAGTATGAATATGTGAGAAATCATATGCTTGTTAAGGGATCAAATCTCTACCTATTTAGATATTTACTTGCATAAATTGTTAGGTCTTTGATGGGTTGTAACTTGGCTCAGGCTCGGGTATGGAATGTTTGGAAAAAGTGGCTAATTGCTAAAGACGACGATCTTGGCTTATTTTTCTAACACAAACTACAAGGAAAGTAATAAAAGGCTCACTTTACAATACTTCAAGTTAGAATGGGTATGTTAACTTAAGGACTCATTTAAGGTCAGATTGTCAAGACCGAAGATACACAAAACTTTCCTTTCGCAAGGATCATTCAGATTGAAGCCCAATAGCACCTAATCAGATCAGTTCTGTGTATTCGTATTGAGACTCGGTTTGGTTCTTTTTGCATTTTCCATTGTGGGACCAATTTCCCCAGTTTGGGCATCTTCGTATCTTTTTGCCTGCCTCCTTACAACATTTTTTTAAATTTCACAAAATGGCCGTACTTGTTCCTTTTTTCGTCATTTCTTTCTTGCGTCGAACGTGGGGTTGAAAATTTGTTCACGGATTTCCGGGGGAAGTCCTGGTTTTGCATGGTGAAGGCAACAAAGCAAATTAAAATAAAAAAATGCATTCTAGTTCTTTTAGGTTTGCAGGTAAAAGACTAAAAATTTCGTTTTCTCTTTTTCTCTTTTTTTTTATAATAATAAGCCAAAAATGTGTCTTTAACAAAAACGGGTTTTGTTGAAGGCTTTTTGGTTAAGTGACTTGGTGGTTCGGGTGATTGAAAAATAAAAACGTTTAAGCTCAACAGGGCTAACTAGGGTTGATGTTCGGGTAAGAAGAATTTAAAGAAAATGGTTGGGGTTTGAATGGTTAAGGTTTCCTAATGCCTAACTCATTTTTATGCAACAATACTAATTAAGGTCTTGAAATGTATACCTAAAACAAGTTCTAATCACACGTATCATAAGACACCATTAATTAAATCCAGAATGACAGTAGAATTACAATTACAAAAGTTGTTTAAGGCTTAAAAATAAACTCACACACGGATGGAATTGGATAAAAGTATTTCATTTTACATGATTAAGTATTTTTACTAGATTATTGCTTTTAAGGATACATAAAAAACATTTTCAATTATATTTGGATGTCATTTATTTACTTATTTATTTCCCGCAAACGTATATTTATAAATTGGTTTATTAAAAATTGTTTTAAATTTGGTTTCTTGTCACAAAAGTTAAAGGTTAAGTGATATTTTATAAAGTTTTTAAATTTGAACCATTTTAGCAAAGTCAATTGTAGTATTACCCCCCATCCCACACTTAAAATTCACATTGTCCCTAATATGAATAAAAATATTAAAACTAGGAAAGCATAATAAGATAAATCCCCTAAAAATGATAAATTTGACACTTGTGTTTGGTCGCCCTTAGTTGAGAGAATCCTCGGGATCACCTAAAATCACCAATTTATTGAAACCATGAAAATCCTACACACACAAAATATAAATAAAACAACATACATTAAAAGATAGTGTTGGATCAAGAAGAATGCTGGTGCAACAAAAACCAAATCACTTGACAAATTTTGGTGCTTCTTACAAAGGCTTTCGAAGCCAAGTGTGGAACTTCCGAAGGAAGTAGAGTTCTTCCGAAGACAAAGTAAAAGTTCCACTTCCGAAGGCAAAGCTCTACTTCCGAAGATAAAGTATTCACTTCCGAAGATGAAGTCTCAAAGAAGAAATCAGAAGACTACTTCCGAAGTATGAAGAAGAAGAATTCCTTAAGCCTCGGAAGAAGTAGTCTCTTCTGAAGTATAAGTGTGTTGGACCAAAAGAACCAATGAGCCAAGATCAGAAAACCTCTAAGTCCCACATGGTATCACAACAACTGCTGAAAGCCTCATCAGTAGTTTGACAAGTGCTGAAGACTTCAACAGCTGAAGATCAAGTGCTGAAGACCTCAACAGCTGAAGAACTAAAGTGCTGAAGTACAACAGCTGAAGAACACAAGTGCTGAAGATCAACAACTGATGTACAAAGTCTGAAGACAAAGACTGAAGACATCAGCTGATGATATCTACTGAAGTCATCAGCTGATGAAAACACCTGAAGGTCAAAGTCTGAAGATCAAGTACTGAAGCCTCAGTAGTTTGTCACAACTGCTGAAGAGTACTTCTTCAGTAGTTGTGATATCAGTAGTTTTATATTTCTAGTTTCAGTAGTTTACGTTTCAGTAGTTTTGTAAAACGACTGAAGAGCTTGTTCTTCAGTCGTTGTAGTTTCAGTAGTTTTATATTTTGTACTTGCTGATATGTTCTCAGTAGTTGTGAACATTCAGTAGTTTGTTAAGAATTAGTTATTTCTGTATTGGATCTGCCAGTTGTCACTTTCCGTGACAACATCAGTGATTGTTGTACTCTATATAAGGAGTGACAACTATTGTAATCGATGAGTGAATGAGTAATTGAATGGAAGGAATGATTGATTCGATTAGAAATATTCTACATCTATAAACATTCCTAGAAATCAGAAATACATATTCTCTCCCTATAACCGTATGCGATCTTAATGCTTACAAATATCGTTTGCTTGCTACAATTGTCTAATTCGTGTTTGTATTCCGCTGCTTTATATTCTGATACATCAAACTTGTGATCCTGATCCTGTCAAATGGTATCAGAGTAGGTTAATCATTGATCGATCTAATAATTGATCATTGAAACTGCTATTCAAGATCCAAGTTTGATTGAATTAGCTTTTGTTTTGCAAGAAACGGTTATAGAGATTGAATTTTCTGTATTTCTGCTCATTCATCCTGAGATCTTTTTCTTGGTTTCATTGAGTTTGTTTGTGGTTGTCTAAAACTTTTAAAACTTGAACTAAACTGTTTTTGAACTGAAAATGACCACTCCCTCCAATGATCCTCACAATACTGGTTCCTCAACCAAGCCTCCTATGCTGGTTAGGATGAGTATAACATATGGCAAAGACGTATGCTCCATCACCTGTCTGTTAACAGCGCAGGGTGTTGGACATCAGTGGTACATGGTCCACACAAGCCTATGGTGAATAACCCGGAAACCAATCAAATGGTTCCGAAGAGGAGGGAGCAATACTCTGATGAGGATAAGAAGTTGCTTGAGATTGATGCAAAAGCCCATGGAATTCTGGCCATGGCTTTGCCCAATGAAATCTATTCTGGGCTAATGCATCATGAAACTGCCCATGACCTCGATTGCTTTGAAAGAACAATTTGAGGAACAGATGAGGTCTTGGCAAATAATAGGGAAATTCTTGCCCAACAATATGAGACATTCTCTCATAGAAAGGGTGAGACACTGACTCAACAATATGAGCGGTTTTCTTGTTTGATATCTGAACTAAAAAATGGTCAAACTTGAATACACCAAATTCAGATGAATAACAGATTTCTCAGATCACTGCCTGAGAGATGGGACACATATACTATGGTCCTACGCTCCAGTGCAAGTTTGGACAAACTATCTCTCACCCAACTCCATGGGAAATTGCTCACTTTTGAGAGAGAGATAGAACAGAAGAGAAAGCTGTCTTCATCTGGAAAGCTCACTGAAGACTTTATACAAGGCAACACTGCCTTGGTGGGTCATGAGTCAGAATATGCTTCATCTGAATGCCAGTATGATGAGCATATTAATTTCTCTCCAAGCACTTCTAATTCTGCATTTGTAAGTGTTGATGGTCAGTTCACTGGTGTAATAATGACAATCTATGTTTCATTATGGATGATCTCAAGGGGATTGCTGATGATGATTTAGAAGAGATGGATATTTTGAGCCAAATGGCCTTGATAAATATCAGATCTCAGAAGTTCTACAAAAGAACTGGAAGAAAATTCCCAGGACTCTCTGGCAAAACCAAAGTTGGTTTTGACAAGAGCAAGTTGAGGTGTCACAAATGCCAACGGCTTGGACACTTTGCAAGAGAGTGTAGGTCAATTGGATCAAACTCTACTGCACCCTTTGTGACTTTTCCTGGCAATAGTCAACAAAACAGAGGGCAACATCCTGTCACATCTAGTCATCATCCTCAACAACAATCTCCAGCATATTTTGTTCCTCAGGGTCAAATGCCATATCAGTACCCTTGTTATTACATGCCACAGTCAAATCAAGTTCAAGTTCCTATGACACCAACACCTCATGCATTACCAGAACCTCAGCCTTCCCTATCTCATCAACAACCTTCATCTCAACAACACAGCTTCTTCACCCCAGGAGTTGTTGACTGGAGCAGTTTACCAAATGACTTGTCTGGTCATGATCAACTGTTCTCAGGTGCTGGTCAACATGGTGGTGACAGTCCCTTTGGGAATCTAGCTCTTATGGCTTTGGAGTCTGCTGATACTTCATCTTCCAATGCCTCTACACCTCAGGTATCACAGGTATCCTCTGAGGCAAAAGCCAAATTATGTTCTGAACAATGCATAGCAGCATTTGCTTCCATTAGAGAAGCAATGTAGCTTTAATTAATAAGAACATTGAGCTAGAACAAATAATTTCCAAAAACAAAGCTGAGTTTGAGTTTGTGCTCAAAGATAAAAATGATGAGGTTTATAAACTGAATTGCAAAATAATTGATGATAAGGCTAGAGAAGATGTACTTCTAGAGAAGTACAAAGATCTCAAAGAAACCCTTGCAGTTACCCAGGTCGAGTGTGATAGATGGGTACAATCATGCAAAGGTTTTGAAATGCTTCTTAGTAAGCAATCTGCTTCAAATGTGAAGTTTGGCATTGGCTATAATCACACTGCTCCACCTACAGATTTTACCCCAAGAGCAGAGGTAGAATCTGATGGTGAGAGTGATAACCAATCCATCAAATCATGTGATCTACCTTCTGACAGCACAATCAGAAGAAGTAGCAGTCAGCATCAAGTCCTCCTTGAACCTATCAGCTGATGTTGATGGTCCAAATGCTGACATTCACATGATCAATAGTTGATCAACTCAGGAGTCAATCCTGAAGGTCCTGAAAGGACTGGAGAGCAGGATTCAACTCCTGAAGTTCAAACTTCAACTGCTGTCAGCACTGAAGAGAAGAAAACTGGCAGTAGAAAGAGTTTGAAGACTACTAAAGAGGCTGTCAAGAAAGCAACCAATGCTTCCAAAGCATTGAAGAACAAGTCTTCTGTTGCTTCACCATCTTTAGTTGATGATCAACCTAAGATGAAGAAGAAACCATGTGAAGTATGTGGTTTGTTCAATCATCTTACAGATGATTGTTGGTACAAAAGAGGTTCCAAACTCAAACAAAAAGAAGAAATTAATGAGAAAATGGTAAAAATGAAAACTGAGTTTGAGACCACATTTGTATCAGCAACATCAAATCCTGTAACCCTTAAGTCTTTAAAGCAATCAAAAAGGAAGGAGTTAAACAAGTGACAGCTGAGGTGCTCAAAAGAAGAAGGTGCAACATAGGACCTTATCTAACTCCACTAGCAATGTGTCTGATGAGCTGAAAGCTTTATCACAAAATCAGACACAGCTGGTGATGATGGTACAACATCTGTTGGGTAGAGTTAACCAACTAGATTCTCCTATGTTGAAACCACAGAAAAGGAGGTCTAAGCCAAAGGACTCCTCTTCTACACCATCTTCTTCTTCTCAGGCTGTTGTTACAAATAAACATGCTAGTTTACCATCTATTGATGAGACCAGGCCCAAAACCAAAAAGGTTTGGGTCTCTAAAACTAACTGATTGTTTATTATTGCAGGGTTCTTCAACATGCCAAAGTAGCATCTGGTATGTAGACAGTGGGGGATCTATGCACATGACTGGGAACATCTCTCTTCTTCATGACTACTCTCAAGGAAAGAAGGGATTTGTCTCTTTTGCAATGATGCTAGGGGTTACATCATTGGTAAGGGCATTGTCTCCAATGGAGAAATCAAATTTGATGATGTTAATCTTGTGGAAAATCTCAAGTACAACCTCTTGAGTGTCAGTCAAATGTGTGATAAAGGCCATGTTGCCCTTTTCACAAGTCAAACTGTAGGATTCTGTCATCCAAAGTTTTGCACTTGATTGACAAGGTGTTGGATGATCACACTCTCCTGAAAGCCAACAGGACAGGAAGAGTGTATGCCTTAGATCTCTCTAAGAAGATAGATCTCAAAGGCAATCCTTGCCTATTTTCCAAAGCCTCTTCTCAAGAATCTAAAATGTGGCACAGGAGGCTTGGTCATGTTAATCTTAAAAACATGAATCAGCTTAGCCCAAGAGAGTTAGTCAGAGGCTTACCAATAAAGGAGTTCCACTATGATGAAACTTGCACTGCTTGTTTAAAAGGAAAACAGCACAAGGTCTCATTTCCTCCTATTGAAGTGTCCAAGTCCACTGCCTGCTTGCAATTACTGCATATGGATCTATTTGGTCCTGTGAGAGTAATGAGCATGGCAAAGAAGAAATACTGTCTGGTAATTGTGGATGATTACTCCAGATTTGTATGGACTTTCTTTCTACATTCAAAGGATGAGGCTGCTCAGAAGATTATCCACTTTGTGCTGTACATTGAGAAGCAGTATTCCCTTCCAGTCAAGTGTATTAGGAGTGATAATGGAACTGAGTTCAGAAATCATACACTTGATGACTTCTATCTTTCAAAGGGAATCAAAAGGCAGTTCAGCATTCCAAGGACTCCAGAACAAAATGGAGTAGTGGATAGAAAGAACAGGACCCTCATTAAAGCTGCAAGGTCCATGCTGGCTGACTCAGGTTTGCCATTGACCTTTTGGGCCGAAGCTGTCAACACAGCTTGTTATGTGCAAAATAGAGTTTTAGTAAATCAGAGGTTGATGAAGATCCATATGAAGTTCTCCATCATTTGGCTCCTCTGATTTCATTTTTCAAAGCATTTGGGTGTCCCTGTTTATTCTCAACACAAAGGATCAACTCCACAAATTTGATCCTAAGGTGGATGCAGGATACTTTGTTGGTTATTCATCTACTTGCAAGGCATACAGAGTCTTCAACTGCAGAACAAAGATGGTTGAAGAAACTCTACATGTTAAGTTTAATGAATCTCCAAAGGACAAGATTCCACAAGTCCTGTGGAGTTATTTGATTTGGACATACTGCAATATGTTCCTTATCAAACTCCTGCTGTTGCTCCTGTCAACAGTTCACCACCTGGTGGTACTGCTGATGATGATGATGATTGCAGTACTCACCTCTTCAGGTTTAGTGATCAGCCGCCTGACTCAACTAGACCTGATGTTCCTGTAGCGCCAGTAGCAACATCCACAACAAATGCTGATGAGATTTCTTCGAATTCAACTTCCTTTGAATTACCATCCACTGATTGGTTTCAAGGAAATGATTCACCATCACCATCTGTTGCTGCTGAACCGGCTACAAAACACTTGCACAGATCTCATTGTGTATCAAGATCTGAAGAATCACCCCATGTCTCAAATCATTGGTGATATCACTGCTGGAGTATCAACAAGAAGTCAATTGTCAAATTTCTGCTTCTATGCTCTCTTCATCAGTCAGCAAGAGCCAAGAATTATCACATTGCTTTAAAGGACAATGGATGGGTTGATGCCATGCAGCTTGAGCTTCTTCAGTCAAGAAACAGCAAGTGTGGGAACTGGTTCCTCTACCTCCAGGTAAGTGTGCAATAGGCACTAAATGGGTGTTTAGGAACAAAACTGATGAAAATGGGCTTATTGTTAAGAACAAGGCCAGACTGGTTGTTCAGGGGTTTGCACAAGAAGAAGGTATTGATTATGATGAAACCTTTGCCCTGTAGCCAGACTGGAAGCAATTCGATTGTTTTTAGCTATGCTGCTTATCAAAACTTAAAGTCTTTCAAATGGATGTCAAAAGTGCATTTTTGTATGGAAAAGTTAAAGAAGAGGTTTATGTATGTCAACCTCCAGGCTTTGAGGACAATAAACATCCTAATTGGGTGTATAAGCTTGATAAAGCTCTTTATGGGTTAAAACAAGCTCCCCGAGCCTGGTATGAGACATTATCAAACTTTCTTCTGGAAAACAATTTCACTAGAGGCTCCATAGACAAGACTTTATTCATTAAGAAAGCTGGGCAGCATAATCTACTTGTTCAAATTTATGTAGATGATATCATTTTTGCATCCTCTGATCCAAAGTTGTGTGATGCCTTTACAAAGTTGATGCAACAGAAGTTTGAAATGAGTGCCATGGGAGAATTACAGTTCTTTCTGGGGTTGCAAATTAAACAAAAGGCTGATGGAATTTTATTCATCAATCCAAATATACAAAAGATCTTTTGCACAAGTTTGATTTACAAAACTGTAAGCCCTGTTCTACTCCCATGAGCAGCACCACACAACTGGACTCAGATCAGAAAGGTAAAGTGGTTGATGAAACACTTTACAGATGTATGATTGGGTCCTGATGTATTTAACAGCTTCTAGACCAGTATAGTTTGCTACATGTGTTTGTGCTAGATTTCAAGCTGCACCTAAAGAGTCTCATCTGATTGCAGTCAAGAGGATCTTTAGATATCTGCAAGGCACTCCATCTCTAGGTTTATGGTATTCTACCGGACATTCTGGTAAATTAGTTGCTTTTTCTGACAGTGACTATGCAGGGTGTAAGTTGACCAGGAAATCAACTTCTGGTGGATGTCAATTCCTAGGCAACTGCTTGATTTCTTGGCAGAGCAAGAAACAGACCTCAGTTGCTACATCCACTGCGGAAGCAGAGTACATTGCTGCTGCAAGCTGTACATCTCAGGTACTCTGGCTTCAAAACAACTTTTGGATTATGGCATTACAGAGACTAAGACTCCATTGTTAATGGATAGTGCTTCAGCTCTTTGCATTGTCAAAAATCCAGTCCAGCACTCTAGGACCAAACATATAGAGATCAGACATCATTTTATAAGGGATTGTTTTGAAAAAGGTCTGATTGATCCTAAGTTTGTGCCTAGTGCTGATGAGCTTGCAGACATTTTTACTAAGCCTTTGGATAGTTCAACTTTCCAAAACCTGGTGTAAGGCTTGGTATGCTGCAGCTAGAATAGGTGACAACTACTGATGATCTCAGTAATTCATACTGATGATCATGAGTACCTGTCACATATAAGTACTGATGAGCTCTTTTAACCTCAGTAGTTTTTATAACTACTGAAGGCTAAATGTCTCACAAGTACTGAAGTACTTCATCTGTTCGAAACCACTGATGTAGTTACAACTGCTGATGCAATCATAACTACTGTAATCAGTAAAAACAGATAAGTACTGATGTCCTATGAAACAACTGAAATCAGCCATAAAGACTGATGAATGTGTTGAGGACAGTTTGAAACAGCTGAAAGGCTAAGAATTGACGAAAACAGCTGAAGAGAACTTTCTCTTCAGTCGTTTGTACAACTGCTGTTTCATTTTAAACAACTGAAGCAAAACCACGTCTTCAGTAGTTTTATAACTACTGATGACTAATACCAAGTCTTCAGTTGTTTACAACAGCTGATGACAAAACCACTGTCTTCAGTAGTTTCATAACTACTGATGACAAACACCATGTCCTCAGTTGTTTCAATCATCTGAAGTCAAAACCACGGTCTTCAGTAGTTTTCTAAACTACTGATGCCTAACACCACGACTTCAGCTGTTTCAACGTCTGAAAGGATAATACCATGTCAACGGTCGTTTAAAACTACTGATGACTAACACCACATCCTTCAGTCGTTTCCTCACCCGTACCCTATAAATACCCCTAACCTGTGCTCTCCAGGCTTCATCTTCTTCAAACCTAACGTTCCTCTCCAAAACTTCCTTCTCCATGGCGTCTATGCAAATTAAACCGTGACACAACTGTGTTGCCTACCTCACAAAATCGCCGATCTGGACTAAGTTCGATACTGCTATCGATCTTATGGTTCAGTCCCAATACAACAAGGCATTCCTTCTGAACCCCGTCTTACATGCCGAATCCTTGAACCAATTTTGGATGAATGTTACTGTTACAATTGAGGAGAGCAACACACGATCCCTCCGGTCAGTCGTCAACAACAAAGAAGTAGTCATTACTCCTGCAACAATCCGTAAAATTCTTCAACTGAGTGATGCTACCTCTCCTGCTGGATATCCGAAGGGCACCATAGATTTATCATTTGCTCAGCATGGATATCAAGGTGATCTCAGTGCCACCACCATCATGAAGAAACCTTTAATGACGCTGAGGCCTGATTTTTCACATGGTAAATGTATGTTTGGCCCCTAAGACATCGTCTTGGGATCAAATGTCCACCAAATGGCAGCAGGTAATGTATTCTATCCTTGAGCAACAACCACTGAACTTTTCAGAATTAATATTTTCAGAGCTCAAAGATATGGCTCAAAAACTAACTGCCAACCGTTGGATACTCTATCGACGGTTCATAATGGCCATTATTATAGACCAGCTTAATGCTGAGGGACTTGTTGGCTTGGGAGTCCCTCGCTAGGCTGTTCTGCCAGAAGTATACTCCCGGCACAACTCTAACCGGACACACAAACTGGCTGCCAAGCTGCGAAAACCCACGCAGCTGGAACCCACAGCCACCACCTCAAATCCAATGTCCCCACCAAACCCACCAAAAGAAACCCAAAATGGCTACTCAGGGAATTGAGTCCCCTGAGGATGCTCCTGCACCACAAACGCAGGATATATCCACTAGTCAAAACCCCTAGTGGATACATGACTCTTCCAGCCACAGCCGCTCAGGCTTCCTCTCAACAGGAGCCTGCAGCAACCCAAGGGGCACCTACTTATCTGGGATCTTCCTCACTTGAGGAGATTGCCATTGAAGAGCACCACCAACCCAGGTGCACACTGCTTCTAAACCCTTACCCCAATCAACCGCCCCTCACAGCCCAACTTTAATAGTTGCACAAGTGCTGACTCAATTGCACTCCTCACCCCCTCCCCAGAAACCACTTACTACTGGGAATACCTCTACAATTGAGGGGGAGGAACACAGTGCACCTGAGAACCCACAGCACAGGGGTTTCCCAATTCTATCTCCTGGTGTAGACAAGGAGCTTAGAATATCTAGTGAGGCTGCCACCTCCTCTGTCTCAGCACTGACCAGAGTGAGGCTGGTAACATTGCTAAGACCTCCCTAGAGGCAACAGCTGATGATGGACATTGTCCTGAGGCTGGAAGTCCCCAGTACCAAGCACAAGGGGCACATGCACCAACTGGTCTACACCCAGTGCATGTAAATCCTGCTCTAAGCAGGAGGTCAGGTGATTCAGTATCAACTGATGATGACCTGAGCTTCTTCTATGACGTAGTTGCTCAAAACACCATTCTAGAGGATGAGGTTAGCAGACTCAGAGAGCTGCTGGCCAAGATGTCTCAGGATGCAAGTCCATCTGCCACCCTCATACACCACAGATGGCACCTTCCCTTGAAGGTTTCCCAAACACAGAGCCACCCCAACATCAACCACCTGCCTCTGCTTCAGGCCCTACTTCTCAGGAACAGAACCCTCCTGAGCAAATAGGTGCTGTACTCCAAAATTCCCTTCCTCTCATCACCCCAATAATCACTGATATAGTGATCAAAGCCCTTGATGAGAGGCTTTCCTCACACATTACAGCCCTTGGTTGATGCTGCTGTCCAAAAGACTCTTTCTGCGGTACCAACCCTTCCTCCAATGCAACCAAAAAGGGGGAGAGTACTGCAGTGAAAGAAAGGAAGAGGAAAAGATCTGAGGAAAAGGAAGAGGAGGAGAAAGAACAGCAACCAATGCTCACCTATAAGAGAAAGAAAGGTGCTGATGAGCACATTGCTGAAGATAAAGCCTTGGAGCTACTGATAAAGAGGCTGATGCCGAACACAGCAGATCAATGGACAACATCATTGATCAGCTGTTTAGGCAAGGCCATGACACCAATAAACTTGACTCTGAGATTCGACGACTAGAGATTGAAGAAATCCAGAACAGATGGGCAAGTTATGAAGTGTTAGAAAGAGAAAGGCTTGAAATCATGATCAGATTTATTGCAAAATATCTTGGAAGGTCAATGATCAAAATCAAAGCTTGGTCCAGGGACAGTATCTTGGCAATCACCACCAAGATCTGTTCATCTGAAGTATATACTAAGGGGCTTGTCATTGAAGCTTTGAATGAAGGGGTGCTGGGAGCAGGACTGAGCTAGCCAAGCAATCAAAAGCCACACTCACCTCAAGGATGCTAGAACAGCCTGTCAACATTCCCACACCAAAACCACCCAAAACACAACCCACCAACCAACTCCCTTACCCTCAAAACCCATAGCCGATGATATACCCTTGAAGAAGAAGAGAAGGATATTGAGGCTAGAAGATGATGACGAAGATGATGAAGACAAGCTGCCGCTCTCAGCTGTGATTCAGTTGCCTAAGGCCACAAGTCACTCCTCAGCAATAACTCCTGAAGTCCAGAGACAAATGGTTAAAGTGAAGCTAGAAGAAGAAGAGCTTCATAAACTGCATGATGAGGAATTGCTGAAGAGAGTTGACAAAGCTTATGCAGCCACATCTTCTATCATCAATATGAAGGAGCAAGCCCTCAGACTTTACACTCTCAGGCATACCTTTCAATATCAAAAGGAAAGAGTGAGGATTTGGCCTGATCCCAGGGTCTCTCACAGAATTCATAAGAACAATATACCTCAGAGATACATTGGCCAGGTGAAAAAGATCGTAGATGAAGTGATCTCTCTGGTCTTGTAGTTTCACCCTGGGAAATCCTGGAAGACTTCAAGAAGGCCTACAAAGCTAATCTAACCCCTCAGAAGATGCTAGAAAACAAAATCGTGAAAAAGGGGTTAGTTTACAAGAGGCTTGAGGAAGTCAGGAAAAATGAGCTTCAGTTGTTCCTAGAGGGTAATCACCCGATGATGAGTTTGCTTACAGAATAATAACAACTGTGGAGCTAAAGAATGGGAAACAGGCCAAATACCTGTCTGAGTATTATGGGCCTGAATCATTGTTTGAAGGAGGTACTGAAGTGCTAACTATGGAGGAACAAATCACCTTCCTTGAGGCCTACACAAGAGAGTCGTACAGACTCATTATGGGGAAGTAAATCTCATGAATGGGATAACAACTCTGTGTCCAGTTCCCCAAAACAGAGTTCCCATTCATACTCTGCCAAACAAATATTTGAGATTTCTTCCCAGGCCGGAGCTTACATGGGTCATCTTCTCCACTGATCAAGAAGGAAAAAGACCAACATTTTGCCATCAATAAGTGGGAGTATAAATAAGTTAGAGGTTTTGGCTGCATTGGTTCAGGGGGAGTTTGTTGGACCAAAAGAACCAATGAGCCAAGATCAGAAAACCTCTAAGTCCCACACGGTATCACAACAACTGCTGAAAGCCTCATCAGTAGTTTGACAAGTGCTGAAGACTTCAACAGCTGAAGATCAAGTGCTGAAGACCTTAACAGCTGAAGAACCAAAGTGCTGAAGTACAACAGCTGAAGAACACAAGTGCTGAAGCTGAAAGACCAAAGTACTGAAGTACAACAGCTGAAGAGTTCACAAGTGCTGAAGATCAACAACTGATGTACAAAGTCTGAAGACAAAGACTGAAGACATCAGCTGATGATATCTACTGAAGTCATCAGCTGATGAAACACCTGAAGGTCAAAGTCTGAAGATCAAGTACTGAAGCCTCAGTAGTTTGTCACAACTACTGAAGAGTACTTCTTCAGTAGTTGTGATATCAGTAGTTTTATATTTCTAGTTTCAGTAGTTTTACGTTTCAGTAGTTTTGTAAAACGACTGAAGAGCTTGTTCTTCAGTCGTTGTAGTTTCAGTAGTTTTATATTTTGTACTTGCTGATATGTTCTCAGTAGTTGTGAACATTTCAGTAGTTTGTTAAGAATTAGTTATTTCTGTATTGGATCTGCCAGTTGTCACTTCGTGACAACAGCAGTGATTGTTGCACTCTATATAAGGAGTGACAACCTATTGTAATCGATGAGTGAAATGAGTAATGAATGGAAGGATGATTGATTCGATTAGAAATATTCTACATCTAAACATTCCTAGAAATCAGAAATACATATTCTCTCCTATAACCATATGCGATCTTAATGCTTACAAATATCGTTTGCTTGCTACAATTTGTCTAATTCGTGTTTGTATTCCGCTGCTTTATATTCTGATACATCAAACTTGTGATCACTGATCCTGTCAGATACCAAGACAGCCAAATGTGGAACTCCATTGTCACGGCCCGTATAAACCCAAGGTGGCAGCGCCTGGTGGAAACGGTGCCATGATAGAAAAGGCTGTTGAAGATTATTCTGATGAAGACCGGAAGAAGATGGACGTTGACAGCAATGCAATGACCATTCTGATGACTGCAATACCTAACTGCATCATGGTGGGGTTTGAGCATTGTAAGTTTACAAAGAATTGTTTGATGCACTTGCTCAAATGTATTCAAGCTCCAATGACTCCAAGAAGGACTCACTGAAGCATCAGTTCGAGAACTTCACTTATATTGCTGGAGAGCCTCAGCCAGCAGTATTTCAAGTACATGGATCTTATTTCTTCACTTCAGTCTATGAAGATCACTCCTGAACATAGAGATCTCACAAGAAAGTTCATGTGTGCTCTTCCAAATGAGTGGACATTCTACTATGTCTCTATCAAGAGGACAGAGAACTTGAACACTCTTACTATGAATGAACTCTACGGCATCCTTGATGGATACCGGTTAGAGATGGAGAGTAAGAAGGGCCACTAAACAAGCAGACCTTTGAGCCCTCCTACTAGCAACGCTTTAATGGTTGCTGAAGGCTTAGTATCCCCACAACCTCAGCAATACCTAACATACAAACAACAGCCATCCTGCTCTTCTAGACCATACATCAGTTTCCTTAAGACTCAAGGTCTCACCAGGCTCAGCACAACTCCTTTCAAAACAGTTGTGCCTTTGTCTCAGGAGTAGGCACTCTGGTGACTTTCAATACTGTTTTGATGATCTAGAGTGTTTTAGTCCAGACAATGTAGAGTATGTGGACATCATCCAACAGATGGATCTTTTAACTATAGAGCGAAGAAGTTCTTTAAGAGAACTGGAAGGCAATTCCCTCAAAACCCAACTGCCAGCAAGTTTGGGTTTGACAAGACCAAGGCCAAATGTTACAACTGTAACCAACTTGGTCACTTTGCAAGGGAATGCAAGGCTCCCAAATCAAACCCGAGAACCCCACAAACCTCCACACATCCCACTACATCATAACCCACTGGAAAGTCGACTAAAACAATTGCAATGGCTCAAGAGGTTGACTGGAGCTTTATGGTTTAGGATGTGACTCCTGCTCAAGCTCTCATGGCCAGAACAGATGATAACAAGGTATATGAATATCTCTGTACTCCTGCCTATATAGCTAAGGTTAAATTATATAAGGACTACAATAGAGAAATTAAATCTGATATTGAATCTTTAGATGTCACTATCAAGTGACATCAGCAGACGTCACATCTCTTATATAAGAGGTGTCGACCTAATTGTAATTGTGACATTCCGTTACCACGAAAGCGAATATTGAATGAAATATATCTGCAGAATTCTCCCTATCTATAACCGTTTTTGTTCTTACATTGAATATCTTTTGTTCTTGTGAATTGGCTAATTCATTGTTAGAATTCCGCTGCTATACTCTCTAATCAATCAAACCTAGATCACTGATCCTAACAAGTGGTATCAGAGCTGGTTAATCATTGATTGATCTAACAATTGATCATTGAAATGCTAATTGATATCTATGTTTGATTGAATTAGCATTTTGCAAGAGCTGGTTATAGATTATTGAATTTCTGACGCTTTCGTTCATTTATTTTGAGATCTCTCTTGGTTCAATTGGTTGTTGTGTTTTTGTTCTAAATCTGTTATAGCTTAATTGAATTTGATTGAATCTGAGATGACTACTCCTTCTAATGATCCTCACAATACTGTTCCTCAACCAAGCCCCCGATGCTGGTTAGGACCAAGTATAACATATGGCAGCGAAGAATGCTTCATCACCTGTCTGTTAACAGTTCAGGTTGTTGGACATCTGTGGTACATGGACCACATAAGCCTATGGTGAACAATCCGGAAACCAATCAGATGGTTTCGAAGAAGAAGGAACAATACTCTGATGAAGATCGGAAACTGTTTGAGATTGATGCTAAAGCCCATGGAATTCTGGCCATGGCACTGCCTAATGAAATCTATTCAGGGCTTATGCATCATGAAACTGCTCATGATCTCTGGAATGCCCTGAAGGAACAATTCAATGGCACAGATGAGGTCTTAGCAAACAACAGAGAAATTCTTTCCCAACAATATGAGACATTCTCTCATAGAAAGGGTGAGACACTGACGCAACAGTTTGAGCGTTTTTCCTGCTTGATCTCTAAGCTGAAAATGGTGAAACAGGAATACACCAATAGCCAGATGAATAACAGGTTCCTCAGATCACTGCCTGAGAGATGGGACACATACACTATTGTCCTACGCTCCAGTGCAAATCTGGATAGCCTATCTCTCACCCAACTTCATGGGAAACTGCTTACATTCGAAAGAGAGATAGAGCAGAAGAGGAAACTGTCCTCATCAGGAAAGCTCACTGATGACTTTGTACCAGGGAATACTGCCTTGGTTGGTCATGAGTCAGAATATGCTGCATCTGAAAGCAATTATGATGAGCATATTGATTCTCTTCAAATAGTTCTGATCATGCATTTGTTGGTATTGAGAGTCATTCTGGCAGTAATAGTGACAATCTATGTTTCATCATGGATGATTTGAAAGGAATAGCTGATGATGATCTAGAAGAGATGGATATTCTGAGCCAAATGGCATTGATTAATATCAGATCTCAGAAGTTCTATAAGAGAACTGGCAGGAAATTTCCTGGACTTTCTGGCAAAACCAAAGTTGGTTTTGATAAGAGTAAGTTGAGGTGTCACAAATGCCAAAGGCTGGGACACTTTGCAAGAGAGTGTAGATCAACTGGATCTAACTCTTCTTCACCCTTTGTGACTTTTCCTAGTACTAGTCCACAAAGCAGAGGGCAACATCCTGCTGGTTCTGGTCATCATTCACATCCTAGGTCTCCTGCATACTTTGTCCCCCAGGGTCCAATGTCATATCCTTATCCCTGCTATTATATGCCTCAACCAAATCCTGTTCAAGCTCTAATTGCACAACAACCACAAGCATTGCCTGAACCACAACCTTCCCAATCTCATCAACAAACTCAACCTCAACAACACAGCTTCTTCACCCCAGGAGTTGTTGACTGGAGCAGTTTACCAGATGATTTGTCTGGTCATGAACAACTGTTCATTGGTGCTGGTCAACATGGTGGTGACAGTCCCTTTGGAAATCTAGCTCTTATGGCTTTGGATTTTGCGGATACTTCATCTACTAATGCCTCTACACCAAAGGTATCACAGGTATCCTCTGAGGCAAAAGCCAAATTATGTTCTGAAACATGCATAGCAGCATTTGCATCTATTAGAGAAGCAAATGTAGCTTTGATTAACAAGAACATTGAGCTAGAACAAACAATTTCCAAAAGAAAAGCTGAATATGAGTCTGTGCTTAATGAAAAGAATGATGAGATTTACAAACTTAAATGCCAAATCATAGATTATAAGGCTAGGGAAGAGGTACTTCTAGAGAAGTACAAAGATCTCAAAGAAACCCTTGCAGTCACCCAAGTAGAGTGTGATCGATGGGTACAATCATGCAAAGGTTTTGAAATGCTTCTTAGTAAGCAATCTGCTTCCAATGTGAAGTTTGGCATTGGTTACAATCACACTACTCCACCTACAGATTTTACTCCCAGAGGTTGATGAAGACTCCAAATGAAGTTCTCCATCACTTGGCTCCTCTAATTTCATTTTTCAAAGCATTTGGGTGTCCCTGTTTTATTCCCAACACAAAGGATCAACTCCAAAAATTTGATCCTAAGGTGGATGCAGGGTATTTTGTTGGTTATTCATCTACTTGCAAGGCATACAGAGTCTTCAACTGCAGAACAAAGATAGTTGAAGAGACTTTGCATGTGAAGTTTAATGAATCTCCTATGGAAGATTCCACAAAACCCTGTGGAGTTGTTTGATTTGGACATACTGCAATATGTTCCTTATTAACCTCCAGCTGTTGCAGATCATGTGGATAAATCGTCTTCTGCAGCATGTCTTCCACCTGGTGGTATTGATGATGATGATGATAATATCAATACTCACCTATTCAAGTTTAGTGACCAACTGCCTGTGTCTGCTAAATTTGATGTTCCTGTAGCTTCAGCAGTTCCATCCACAACAAATGCTGATGAGATCTCTGATTCCTCTACATCTTTTGAGTTACCATCTAATTCTTGGTTTCAAGAGTCTGCATCAACATCTGCTGCTGCTGAAGGTCCTACAAACACTTGCACAGATCTCATTGTTTATCAAGAACTGAAGAATCACCCAATGTCTCAGATTATTGGTGATATCAATGCTGGTGTTTCAACAAGAAGTCAATTGTCTAACTTCTGCTTCTATGCTCTCTTCATCAGTCAGCTAGAGCCAAAGAACTACCATGTGCTTTGAGAGACAATGGATGGGTTGAAGCCATGCAGCTTGAGCTACTTCAGTTCAAGAAACAGCAAGTGTGGGAACTGGTTCCTCTTCCCCCAGGTAAGTGTGCAATAGGCACTAAATGGGTGTTTAGGAATAAAACTGATGAAAATGGGCTTATTGTTAAGAACAAGGCTAGATTAGTTGTACAGGGGTTTTCACAAGAAGAAGGTATTGACTATGATGAAACCTTTGCCCCTATAGCCAGACTAGAGGCAATCAGATTGTTTTTAGCCTATGCTGCATTCCACAATCTTAAAGTTTTTCAAATGGATGTCAAAAGTGCATTTCTATATGGTAAAATAAAGGAAGAAGTTTATGTGTGTCAACCACCAGGTTTTGAGGATAATAAACATCCTGAATGGGTGTATAAACTTGATAAGGCTCTTTATGGGTTGAAACAAGCTCCTAGAGCCTGGTATGAGACACTTCCACTTTTTCTTCTTAAGAATAATTTCACTAGAGGCTCCATTGATAAAACTTTGTTTATTAAGAAGGGAATCAGCATAAGCTACTTGTTCAGATTTATGTTGATGATATCATTTTTGCATCCTCTGATCCCCAGTTGTGTGATGATTTTACAACATTAATGAAAAAGAGGTTTGAAATGAGTGCAATGGGAGAATTACAGTTCTTTCTAGGCTTGCAAATTAAACAAAAAGCTGATGGAACCTTATTCATCAGTCAAAATATACAAAAGATCTTCTGAATAAATTTGATTTACAAAACTGTAAGCCCTGTTCTACTCCCATGTGCAACACCACACAACTGGATGCAGATCAGAAAGGTAAAGCTGTTGATGAAACACTTTACAGATGTATGATTGGGTCCTTGATGTATTTAACAGCTTCTAGACCAGATATTATGTTTGCTACATGTGTTTGTGCTAGATTCAGGCTGCTCCTAAAGAGTCTCATTTGATTGCAGTCAAGAGAATCTTTAGATATTGCAAGGTACACAATCTCTAGGTTTATGGTATTCCACTGGACACTCTTGCAAATTAGTTGCTTTTTCAAATAGTGACTATGCAGGGTGCAAGTTAACTAGAAAGTCAACTTCTGGTGGTTGTCAATTCCTAGGCAACTGTTTGATTTCTTGGCAGAGTAAGAAACAAACATCTGTTGCTACATCAACTGCTGAAGTCGAGTACATTGCTGCTGCTAGTTGCACTTCTCAGGTACTCTGGCTTCAGAACCATTATTAATGGATAGTGCTTCAGCTCTGTGTATTGTCAAAAATCCAGTCCAGCACTCTAGGACCAAACATATTGAGATCAGACATCACTTTATTCGGGATTGTTTTGAAAAAGGTCTGATTGATCCTAAGTTTGTGCCTAGTGCTGATGAGCTTGCAGATATTTTTACTAAGCCTTTGGATAGTTCTACTTTCCAAAACCTTATGTTAAGGCTTGGTATGCTGCAGCTAGAATAAGTGACAACTACTGATGATTTCAGTAAAAAGTACTGGTGATCATTGGTAACCATGTCACATATAAGTACTGATGAGTTCTTTCACCTTCAGTAGTTTTATAACTACTGACGGCTAAATGCCTCACAAGTACTGAAGTACTTTATCTGTTCTAAACCAATGATGTAGTTACAACTACTGAAATCAGTACAAACAGATAAGTACTGACGTCCTATGAAACACCTGAAAAGCAGATGCAAAGTCTGATGAGTAAGTGTTGAGGACCGTATGAAACAGCTGAAAGGCTGTGAATTGACGAAAACTACTGAAGAGAACTTTCTCTTCAGTTGTTTCTCCGACTGTGTTTCATCCTAAACAACTGATGACAAAACCATGTCTTCAGTATTTTCACAACTACTGATGCCTAATACCAAGTCATCAGCTATTTTCAACAACTGATGACAAAGCCATGTCTTCAGTAGTTTCACAACTACTGAAGACTAACACCAAGTCTTCAGCTGTTTACAACTGCTGACAAAACCAATGTCTTCAGTAGTTTCCCAACTACTGATGACTGATACCAAGTCTTCAGTTGTTTCATCATCTGAAGTCAAAACCATGGTCTTCAGTAGTTTTCTAACTGCTGATGCCTAAAATCACGACTTCAGCTGTTTCAACGTCTGAAAGGGTAATACCATGTCAACAGTCGTTTAAAACTACTGATGACTAACACCAAACTCTTCAGTCGTTTTCTAACCCGTACCCTATAAATATCCCTGACCTAATCCTTCAGAGCCTCATCTTCTTCAAACCTAACGTTCATCTCTCCAAAACTTCTCTCTTAAAAATGGCGTCCATGCAACTCAAACCGCGACACAACTGTGTAGCTACCTCACCAAATCGCCATTCTGGGCTAAGTTCGATAATGCTATTGATCTTATGGTCCAGTCACCCTACAAAACGGCCTTTCTTCTCAATCCAATCCTTCATGCCGAATCCCTTAACCAGTTTTGGATGAACGTCACCCTCACCACTGGGGAGAACGACACAGAGTCTCTCCGGTCGGTCATCAACAACCACGAAGTGGTCATCACTCCCGACATACTTCGTCAAACTCTACACCTGGATGATGCCACTTCTCCTGCTGGATATCCAAAGGGCACAACTAATTTATCTTTTGCCCACCATGGATATCAGGGAAACCTTCGTGCCTCCACCATACTGAAGAAACATTTCCATGATGCTGAACGTCTCAGATTTCACATGGTAAATGTCTGTTTGGCTCCTAAGACTTCTTCTTGGGATCAAATGTCTACAAGGTGGCAGCAGGTAATGTACTCCATCCTTGAGCAACAACCTTTAAATTTTTCGGAAATACTATTTTCAGAGCTCAAGGATATGGCTCAAAAACAAACTGCTAACCGTTGGATATTATATCCTCGGTTCATAATGGCCATAATTGCAAACCAGCTTCAAGCTGAGGGACTTGTTGGCCTGGGAGTCCCTGCTATGGCTGTTTTGCCTGAAGTATACTCCCGGCACAACTCTGACCAATCACTCAAAATGGTTGCCAAGCTGCGCAAACCCACGCAGCTGGAACCAACAGCCACCACCTCCAAATCAAAAGTCCCCACCAAACCACTCAAAAGAAACCCAAAAAGGCTACTCAGGGAAATGAGTCCCCTGTGGATGCCCCTGCAACACAAACGCAGGCTATATCCACTGGTTACAACCCCCTAGTGGATATAAGGACTCTCCTAGCCACAGCCGCTCAGGATTCCTCTCAAAAAGGAGCCTGCAGCAACCTCAGAAGGGGTACCCACCGATCTGGGATCTTCCTCATTTGAGGAGATTTCCATTGAAGAGCACCATCCTCCCCAGGTGCAGACTGCTTTTACCCCATCTCCCCATGCAACCGCCCCCCAAAGTCCTACATTACTTGTTGCACAAGTGCTGACTCCGTTTCACTCCTCACCCCCTCCCCAGATACCAATTACTACTGGGAACACTTCTACCATTGAGGGGGAGGACCAAAGTGCAGCTGAGAACCCACAACATAGGGGTTACAATGTTCCTTCTCCTAGTGTAGCAATAGAGATTAGAACTTATGGTGAGGCTGCCACTTCTCCTGCGTCAGCATATGATCAGGTTGTAGTTGGTACCATTACTAAGACCTTACCAGAGGCAACTGCTGATGACGGACACAGTCCTGAGGCAGGAAGTCCCCAGTTCCAAGACAAAGGGGCACATGCTACAATTGAGCTACACTCAGTGCATGTTCATCCTGATCCTATCAGGAGGTCAGGTGATTTAGTATCTACTGATGATGACCTGGGCTTCTTTTATGATGTAATCGCCCAAAACACCATCCTGGAAGAGGAGGTGAGCAGGCTCAAAGAGCTGCTTGCCAAAAATTCTAAGGAACAAAGACCATCTGCCTCTACCACCTCACAGATGGCACCTTCATCTGAAGGTCTCCCAAACACTGAGCCACTCCCAACAACTAAGCCACCTGCCTCTGCTTCTGGCACTATTTCTCAGGAACAGAACCCTCCTGAGCAAATAGTTGCTATCCTTCAAAATTCCCTCCCTCTCATCACACCCATAATCACTGACATCATGATCAAAGCCATAGATGAGAGGCTTTCCTCAGTAATACACCCATTGATAGAGGAGGTTGTGGGCAAACACCTTTCTGGCAATCAACCCCTTGCAACCAATGCAACAAAAAGGGGAGATTAAGTCAGTGAAAGGAAAAGGAAAGAGGAGTACAGAGGAGAAAGAAACAGAAGGGAGAGTAGTGGAAAAGGAGTTGGAGTTGAATGTGGAGACCGATAAAGAGAAGGAAAAAGAGAGCCTTGGAGCTACTGATAAAAGAGGCTGATGTCGAACACAGTAGATCAATGGACAACATCATTGATCAGCTGTTTAGGCAAGGCCATGACACCGATAAACTTGACTCTGAGATTCGACGATTAGAGATTGAAGAAATCCAGAATAGATGGGCAAGTTATGAAGTGTTAGAAAGAGAAAGGCTTGATATCATGATTAGATTTATTGCAAAATATCTGGGAAGATCAATGATCGAAATCAAAGCTTGGTCCAGGGACAGTATCTTGGCAATCACCACCAAGATCTGTTCATCAGAAGCATATACTAAGGGACTTGTTATTGAAGCTTTGAATGAAGCAGGAGCAGGAGCAGGACTGAGCTAGCCAAATACTCAAAAGCAACACTCACCTCCAAAATGCTAACTCAGCCTGTCAACATTCCCTCTCCAAAACAACCACAACCACAACCCACAAAACCAACTCCCTTACCATCTAAACCAACAGCCGATGATGCACCTAAGAAGAAGAAGAGAAGGTGTTGAGGCTAGAAGAAGAAGAAGAAGAGGATGATGTGGAAGAAGATAGGCTGCCTCTGTCTGTAGTTCTAACATTGGCGAAAGCCAAACCCATGCCCATCACTCCCACCTCACAGATGGAAGCTGTGAGAGTAAAGATTGAAGAAGAACAGCAGCAAAAGCTTCATGATGATGAAATGCTGAAAAGCATTGACAAAACTTATGCTGCTTCGTCATCAATTATTAGTATGTAGAAAGAAGCTCTGAGGTTGTACACCCTTGCCAACACATTTCAATATCAGAAGGAAAAGGTGAGAGTATGGCCTGATCCTAGGGTGGCTCACAGGATTGTAAAGAAAGACATTCCTTCGAGATACAAGGGCCAAGTCAAAAGGATTGTAGATGAAGAGATCACAGTGGTCCTTGTAGTATCACCCTGGGAGATTGTAGAAGACTTCAAGAAGGCCTATGAGACTAAACAACCACCACAAAAGATGTTAGAGAATAGAATTATTAAAAAGGGGTTAGTCTACAAGAGGCTTGAGAACTTCAAACAAAATGAGCTCAGTCTGTTACTTGAAGGGACTCATCCTGATGAGTTTGCATACCGACAGATTACAACAGTTGAACGCAAAAATGGTAAACAGGCCAAGTACATCTCAGAGCTGTATGGGCGAGAAGGATTGTTTGATGGTGAAGCCGAGAACCTGACTATGGAAGAACAAATCATGTTTCTCAGAGCATACACCAGAGAATCCTACATGCTTATACATGGGAAGTGAGTCTCATGGATGGGGGAACAGCTCAGTGTCCAATTCCCTAATACAGAGCTCCCATCCATACATTGCCAACCAAATCTTCAGAGACTCATTTCCAGGCCAGTGCTTATATGGGTCATCTTCTCAACTGATCAAGAAGGAAAAAGACCAACCATTCTGCCAACAATAAGTGGGACCTCAATAAAGTTAAAGGTTTTGGCTGCATTGGTTCAGGGGGAGTTTGTGGACCAAAAGAACCAATGAGCCGGATCAGAAAAACCTTTAAGTCTCACAGACATCACAACAACTACTGAAGACCACAACAGCTGAAGACAACAGCTGATTACAAAGTCTGAAGACACAAGTGCTGAAGACAAAGTCTGAAGACACAAGTGCTGAAGACAAAGTCTGAAGACACAAGTGCTGAAGACAAAGTCTGAAGACACAAGTGTTGAAGACAAAGTCTGAAGACACAAGTGCTGAAGACAAAGTATCAGACGTTGTCACAACAGCTGAAGAGGTCTTCTTCAGTAGTTGTGATGGTTTACCTTTCAGTAGTTTCTTTGTTTCAATATTTGTAAAACAACTGAAGAGTATGTTCTTCAGTTGTTATTGTTTCAGTAGTTTCTTTTAGTAGTTGTAATAATAGTTAACACTTAGTATTTTTGTAAGAAGATGTCAGCTGTTTGACATCTTCAGTAGTTGTGTTAACTATCAGTAGTTTGTGATAAATTCTGTTAGATGTCACTATCAAGTGACATCAGCAGACGTCACATTCTATATAAGAGGTGTCTACCTAATTGTAATTGTGACATTCCGTTACCACGAAAGCGAATATTGAATGAAATATATCTGCAGAATTCTCCTATCTATAACCGTTTTTGTTCTTACATTGAATATCTTTTGTTCTTGTGAATTGGCTAATTCATTGTTAGAATTCCGCTGCTATACTCTCTAATCAATCAAACGTAGATCACTGATCCTAACATGTTTCTTATTAAAACATGAACATACCAATTACAGGACTCAAATAAATGATTTAATATCAAATTGTCTGAGGCTCAAGCCCAGCTTGTCACCGCTGAGGCTCAAGCCAGGAAGTATGCTATTCTGAGCAAAACTTCCAAGCTATTATGCATCATCTCCCACTCCAAAATCTGTTATCAGAACAAAGAAGGGTTACGAATCAATGATATTGCTCCACCACACTCTTATGAGTCCATAAGATAACCTAGATGTGGTACTGAAGAGCAAGATGTTCCATCTACTGACCTTTTTCACATGAGTTGAAGAATGATGCAACAATAGGGCCACCACAGGGAAGGAACAAGTAAATCCACCACCTCTCCCAATGAAGATAAAACCCTAACCAGCAAAGCTGAAGAAGCAGAGCTAAAGCTGCCAGAAAAACTGCTAAGAAAGTGGCTGAGTCTAAGCTGATGATTGACCCAAAACAAAAGGGTGTCTTTATCTCAACTGGATTCCAGGTGATAGGTACTTCTGATTAGGAATGGATTGTAGTACCAGCACTCCTGTCCAGGATCAGAATTGAAGGGAAAGGTTGCTGACAAAGAAAGAAAGAGTAAGAAACAGCAACTACAAGCTCCCAAAAGACTAACATTACATGCATATTGTGTGGTTTGCAAAACCACATGGCTAAAGATTGTTACTACAATCCTGCTAGCACACATTATGCAAATAATGTTAAAAAGGAAGGAGTCAAGGAAGGTTTCTCATTTGGACCTTATCATATGGTCCAAGTGATGAAAAAGGGAAAACTAGTTTCTGAAGCTAGGTTGTCTTCGAAAGAAACACCTTCTTTCGAAGGGAAAATGGCTTTGAAAGCAAAAGCAGTTAAATTCTGAAGAAAAAGAAAATTCCCTTGAAACCATCCCAAAAGAAGACTGCTTCGGAAGAAAAGGTGGTGAAAGCTTCTTCCGAAAATAAAGAAGCTTCGAAAAAATGCCATGCTGCAAAAGCTTCTACAAGCACATCTTCCATGATCAACCAAAGGATGGATTGGAAGATCAAGAAAGATGCCGCAGCATAAGCCTCTCTTCAAGACATCCATTGAATCCCCATGCTTAACTTTTGGTTCAATTATGTCACTATCTTTGGAAGAACCCAAGACAACAAGGCTTGGATCTCCAATGAAAACTAATAATCTCATTTTATGTGCAGGGACATCCATATGACAAGAACAACATGTCGGGATTGTAGACAGTGGATGCTCCAGGCACATGACAGGGAACAGATCTCTCCTACAACAGTTTCAACACTAGATGGAGGTCTGTCCAATTTGGAGCTGAGGCGGATGATATATTTCTGGCAGAGGGAGTATATCGATGGTAAGTTAAAAGTTGACAAAGTTAACTTTGACAAACAGCTTGAACACAATCTGTTAAGTGTTTCTTAGTTTTGTGATCAAAAGCACCAGATGTTTTCATAGAGCATGAGTGCATTATCCTCAAACCAGGGATGACAATTCCTCCAGAATTAGTGCTTCTTAGATCTCCCATCAAAGGGGATATGTACAAGCTGGATATGAACAACGCTTCCCCAATGGGTGAAGTATCATGCTTTCTCTCCAAAGCTGATAGTGATGAGTCAACACTTTGGCATAAATGTATCTGTCATGTAAATTTAAGACAATGAATAAATTGGCTAAAAATAACTTGGTACATGGTTTGCCTAAAAGGAATTTTTCTACAAAGACAATTGTGTGCATGCCTGAAAGGGAAGCAACATAGGGCCTCTCACAAATCCAAAAGTGTTAACTCCATCACTACTCCATTACACTATGGCACATGGATCTTTTTGGTCCACAAGTATAATGAGCATTGGAAGGAAATCATATTGCCTTGTGATAGTTGATGATTTTACAAGATTTACATGGGTATTCTTTTTAAGAACTAAAGATAAAACTACTAAAACATTACAATCTTTTATTCTTAAAATAGAAAATCAAATTGATCATAAGGTTAAGATTATTAGAAGTGATCAAGGGACTGAGTTTAGAACTTTGTTCTTGAATCATTCTATAACTCAAAAGGGATTGCCAGACAATATAGTGCTCCTAAAACTCCTCAACAAAATGGTGTTGCTGAGAGGAGGAACAAGGCACTTATGAGGCTACTCGAACTATGTTAGCTGATTCCAAACTACCTCTAACATTCTAGGCAGAGGCCGTTAGCACTGCATGCTATGTGCAGAACAGAGTTCTTGTAGTAAGCTACATGGGAAAACCCCTTATGAGCTATGGAACAAGAGGCCACCGTTCATTGGCTTTCTAAGGTCCTTTGGCAGCAGGTGTACAATACTTAACACAAAGGACAATTAACAAAATTTGTTGAAAAGTCGGATGATCCTATCTTTGTTGGATACTCTTCTAGCTCCAAAGCTTATAGAGTATACAACATTAAGAATCAACAATTTGAGGAGTCATCCAATATAGTGTTAGTGAGCACACTCCTTGTGTTAGAGGGAATGGCGCTGATCATATCTTGATTTAGAATTGTTCCAACTATTCTAAACCTTCTTTGAGAATGTTTCAGTTGGAACAGGTGCTCAAATGATGCTGATGCTAATGCTGATGCTAATAACTATTTGAGCTACCCAGACCTCTTCCAGGTTCTCTAAGAGATGCAATAAATCAAGCTCCCACTATCACAGATCAGAAAGTATAACTATATCAAGGAATAGTGAAACTTCAACCAGTGAATCAACTGTTGATCCTCAAAATCATCAGGTGATCCAACACAACACCAAGCTGAGGGGTAGCAATTTGAAGGAACGGGTAACTGTTAATGCTACTTCATAGCCAACAATAGATGATGTTCTCATACATTCAATCAGTCCTCATTGAATGAATTTGAAAAACAGCTGGACAAAGTGTTCCAGTTCTGAGCAAAATATGTCTAATCTGGACTTATCTTTGCAACTGGAAGTGATTTCATTTAAGGATTCACAACACTCATCCAGCTAAGAGCATCATTGGCAATGTCTCTAAAGGTGTGAGAACAAGAGGGCAGACTCATCATGGGAATGTCTACTTGTACGGATGCTTCTTATCCAGATGGAACCCAAGAAGGTGGAAGATGCCTTGAAAGATAGTAGCTGGGTTGAATCGATGCAAGAGGAGCTACTTCAATTCAAAAGATAGAAGGTTTGGAACCTATGTCCACTACCATCTGGTCAAGTACCAATAGGCACTAAAGGGTTTCAGGAACAAAAGAGATGATAGAGGCTTGATCATCAAGAACAAGGCAAGACTAGTAGTTCAAGGATACACTCAAGATGAAGGAATTGATTATATTGATGTCTTTGCACCTGTTGCAAGACTTGAGGCAGTTAGGATCTTTCTTGCTTATGCTGCTTCAAAAACTTTACTGTCTACCAGCTTGATGTCAAGTGTGCCTTTCCATATGAGGATATAGATAGGGAAGTGTATGTGTGCTAGCCTCTAGGATTTGAAGACCCACAACATTCTCCATGTGCGCAAATTGGATAAAGCTGTATATGGGTTGTACCAAGAACCAAGGCTGTGGTATGAGACTTTGTCTTAGTTTCTCCTTAAGAATGGCTACACCAGAGGAACCATTAACAAGACTTTATTCATAAGGAAGTCTGGTAAGGACATTTTACTTATTCAAGTCTATGTTGATGACATCATATTTGGTTCTTCAAATGACCAAATGTGCAAGGACTTTGAAAGCATTATGAAGGAGAAGTTTGAGATGAGTTCCATAGGAAAATGTATTTTTTCCTTGGAATTCAGGAGAAGCAACTGAAGGAAGGGTTTTTCATTAATCAATCTAAATATATCAATGACATCTTAGAGAGATTTAAGATGAAAGATTGTAAGCCAGTCAAGACACCCAATCCAGAAACCATAACTTTGTCCTGACCTTGAGGGGGAGGATACTGATCAACATCAGTATAGGGCGATTATTGGTTCTCTGATGTATCTCACAGCCAGTAGACCTGATATTATGTTTGCAACTGCATTTGTGCAAGATATCAGGCTGCTCCAAAGGTGTCTCACCTAGCTGTTGCCAAGAGAATACTCAGATACCTCAAAGGAGCACCTAAACTAGGTCTCTGGTATCCTAGAAATAATGATTTTAATCTCTATGGATACTCAGATAGTGACTATGGTGGCTGCAACATTGACAAGAAATCAACATCAGGAGGATGTCAATTTCTTGGTGGAAGGATCATCTTATGGCAATGCAAGAAACAATATTGTGTCTCTACATCAACTGCTGAAGCTGAATATATTGTTGCTGCTAGTTGCAGTGCTCAGCTACTGTGGATTCAAAATCAGATGTTGGACTATGGATTCAACCTTATGAGTACTCCTATCCATATTGACAACAACAGTGCTATCTCCATCACTGAAAATCCGATGAAGCATTGCAAGACAAAGCATATTGATATCAGGTACCATTTCATTAGCGATATTCATGAGAAGAATCTAATTAAACTAATCAAAGTTGACTCAAATGAACATATGCTGATTGTTCACCAAAGCCTTTGATGAACAAATATTTAATATCGCATTACTACTATTGGGATGATAAACATTGATTAGCTTAACTCTTTTGAAAAACTTTTAATATGTAATGTCTTATGTCAATACAATCTAAGCCCTATTACAAAAGATCTCTGAAATCTTTCTAAGTATAAATTTCTTCCGAAGAGAAATTAACCCTCAGAAGATATTTTACATATCTTCCGAAGCAAAATTTCTCCGAGGATAAATTTTCATCTAGGAAGAGTTTCTAGTCTCGTAAGAAGAGATTGATTTCATATCAGATCTACTTCTGAAGCTTACAACACGTCTCCATTCGGAAAGCAATCTCTGCTCTCAGAAGTAACCTTTTACCTTCGGAAGTAGGAATTGCCTTCGGAAGACAAATTATGTTCGAAAATGTTTTAATTTGGAAGAGAGATTTTACTATGTAATGGAAATCTCTTGGGCCCCGCACTGTAAAAAGTAAAGATTTTGTTAATAATGTCAGATTATTTAACTGAATTAAACCTTACCGCCCCTGTCACTTCATCCACTAAACCGTCAATCACCTTATCCTAACACTTTACCGCCATTTCACCCTCTTTTAATAATCCTGACTATTCACTCTCATCGTCTTACCACAAATTTTTAAAGCTCTAAGAGTTTCCTTGCTTCCAAATTCACCCAAGCTCAAACTGCTCTACCTTCACATTTTCCCAATGGCTTTAAATCCTTAACACAACCAAGGCGCACTTCTTGACAATCCTACTACACCGCCTTGACTGTTAATCCCATAGTTTACCTCAATCACATGACTGAATTTTAGGGAAACGGTCAGGTTGAAACCCTAATGGGGTTCGTGTAATACAATCCCGCATTTGTGGCCAAGAGTTGGTCATCTCTGAACAACTCATTAGGGAGCATCTAGAACTTCATGATGAAGGTGCCCCTACTAAGTTCCCCAAGGAAGATTTAGACAGCACATACATCCTCATAGGATATGGTGGAGACATGAGCAGGTCGACTGTCTACAAATTCAACTTCTCCTACAACTAGAAGTTCCTCGTGCACATTGTCCTTCACTGTTTGTCAAAAAAATCTGGGGGATGGGATCAAATCCCATATGAACTAGGGTGCCTAGTTCATGGATTGGTGAGAGGCATGCACTTCAACTACTCAAGATTATGCTGATCAATCTCATTGGAAATCTTCAAAGGGAAACATTCTTTATGTATCCCAGATTTCTTCAGCACATTATCAACTATGAGCTGGACCAGAGTCGGCTTGTCTGTGCAACCACTCTGTTTGTCCCTTATATGAGGCAAACCATCTTCAAGACACTAAAGAGGGTATCCACCAACTTCACTAGAAGGTACACTTCTTTACCTCCTAGTATGACTGAGCACATCGCTCCTGGTGACATCCCTGTTCACCCCATAGGTGATGAACCCACACCAGCAACTGCAACCACAATGCCAACACTACCTTCTCCTCCCATCACTATTACCTACACAAGATGCCCAAACAAACTCTTGTTCAATCTACTCTGATTGAACAAGCTCCTCCTGTTCAACCTAAAAAGGCTAGAGTAGAACATTGGGCTCCCACTCAGTCTGAGGTCTCACCTTCCTTCCCTATCAAACTCAATATGGGTCTTGAGTCTCCTTAGTCTCAAACCCATGAGCCCATTACCCAATCTAAAAGCCCTCGGGGTGAGTCTTTACATTCCTCTGAGTAGCCAATAAGGGACAACCTAATCAAAGGCTCAATGCCTGTAGACATTGACCAAGGTCCGGGTCAGTAGGTTTAACCTCCTTATCTTTCACTGACATTCTCTTAAGACTGATGAAGAGATAACATCTTTAAATGGCAATGATGTTGATCTACAACACCCTCTCCAAGATCAACAGAGCCTAGAGAGACCTCTTATCTCTAGCCACCATCAGAAAACCATTACTGAGGTGACTCCCACTGATGTGGAGGGGACTCATGCAGATTCGGCTGCCACTATAGAAGGTGCCTCAATGGACCCTATGGATAGTGGTAACAACTCTGAGACTGAGTATGTGGCAACCATGCCTTTTGATGACTCTAAAAAAGACAACACTAAGCAAGGGAAACCAGGGTGCCAAGAAACCACACCTGGTGGTGAGGCTGAACATACTAGGTATGTTACCTCATCTCCTCGTGATTCTTCAAAAGAAGATGAGGGAAGCATGCAACTCTTCATTAAAGACCTACTATCTAAAGTCTCAAACCTTGAATCCAAGGTTAGGACTTTAGAAGAAAGGTCTACCACTCAGCAACTTGAGATTGACAATCTCAAGGCTCAACTAGCTAAGAAACAGATTGAGAGGTCTGTTAGGCATGTACTTGTTCAGGTCTCCTTGACCTCTTCCTCCAGCTCATCTAGCTCTCAAGATGATGCTATCCAAAAGGGGGAGAGTGTTCAGAAACAAACATCTGAGGACCCACAGAGCCAATCTTCAACTTCTAAATATTTGGCTCCTATCACAACTTCTCCTAAGCCATCTCAAGTCACTCTAACAATTGAGTCAAGGATGCTTAGAGATCTCTACAGCTTCTTCTCTCAGTTCTTGTTGAGACCTGCTTGTGATCAGCCAAGTCTTGATGCTTCCATGATATACTTTGGAGCTGAAGAGCTTCAGATGCTAACTGCACCTTCTACCACTGTGGAAGTAGTTGGTCAACCTAAGCTCCACATGGAACCTGAGATTCAATTCGAAGGGGAAATAGGACTGATGGCCCAACAACTGAACCAGTTGGGGTAGAATCTGCATTCCCTCATACTTCCGAACCTTAAGTTAAAGCCTTAGAAGCACAAGCTGAATCTTCCAGAGCTGAAATAGAAGTTGTGGAAGGACTGTTCAAAATGTCCAAGGAACTAATCTTCACAGATGCAGTCCTAGAAATGGCATATGAGGTGAACAGTGAGGACTTTCTGGATCAACCTCCTGTCCAGACACCCTCTCTGCCTCTCTCACAATCAGAATCCACTATCCAAGAACCACCAAAGCCAAGTTCTTCAAAAGATAACAAAGGAAAACAGAAGATGATTGCGGAAGAGCTTCAAGAAGAGGAGAAGATTGAAAAGCTAAAAAGAAAATGAAGACTTCCAACTGGGAACCTGTTGGCTGCTAGTACAAAAGCAGTTGCAGCCAACCATGAGGTAGTTAACAACAAAAGGAGAGAGGAGATCATTGACCAGCTCATCAAGCTTGGAGCTGCCAATGAAGAAACACTCCTGCTATCATTAGAGGAGTTGGGGGAACTGGAAAAGGCAACCAAGCTGCAGCATGAAGTAGCACGGTTGGCCTTAGAGGAAGAGAAAGAAAAAGAACATAGGGAAGCTGAAATACAACTTAGGAGGGAAAGGATAGATTTCCTAACCTCTAGAGGCTTCTCTCTTCAAGAACTTTCTCCACACAATGATGAAATGATCCTTTGGCTCTTCAACAAAGAGCAGGATCAAATGGAGAAAGAGAGAAAAAAAGCTGCAAGAGAAAAGCTGAAGGAGAAGAAGAAGACAGAAGAAGAAGCAAGGGTCACTGCAATGAAGAAGTCTGGTGACAAAGCCTACATGAAAGACTATCTCTGGGCTCACGGCTTCTCTAAAAGGCAGGTGAGTCCCATGTCTGAAAGAACACTCCAACGAATTGTCAGTGAGATCAAAGCCGACATTCGTTTGGCGAAAAGAAGAGAGATGTACAGAAGGGTACAGGGGATGACCTTCACACCAACCACTCAACCCCACGTGAACAAATTCCCTCTCCCTTCACCATCAAAACTGAACCTTACACTCCTGAATCCACACCTTTACCTTCATCCACTTTCTCACCTAAACCACCAAAACTGCCCATCCTTCAACCCAAAACTCTTAACAGAACCACCTCACCATAGCCTACCCAACAACCTTCCCAACCATCCCCTCAGCCTTCTAAACATCTCTCTAGAATAGTTTAAAAGGATCAAGACTAGGCTCATCAACTGCACAACCCTGAGCGATATCTCCTGTGAGGAAGACTCCATCAAACTAACCTATGTCGATGGATCTTCACGTTCCCTCACAAGAAATCAATTTCTTGATCTACCCAGAGGAACACTGGACCAGGCTGCAGTACTTCTAGGTATCAACTCAGAATCGTTAAATGATGAAGAGAAGAAACTAAGAAGGAAGCTGGTGACTCTATTGGATACAAGGAAAAAGGACAAGATTCCTAGTCAGACTCTTATGCGTAGAAAGAATATACTCCAGTGGAGGTTCGATGAAGCTACTCATAACTTTGTTGTGGAAAGAGAAAATGGTGAAGTTAACAGACTGAATGCCATCTCTCTGCTACACTCCAATAGATTTGATATTGCTGAGTTAGCAGAGAAACCATTCTCTAACCTCTCCAACTCTGAAACTGCTGCTCACATCAAGAATCACCTCAGTAGTCTTCATCTGGTTGAGTTAACACAAAAGCTAAGATTGAAGAAGAGTTGAGATTGAGAAGAAAAGAAGACAAGGATAGATCTCCCACCAAGGGCACAACCTTTCTACAGATGGTGGAAGGTCCTGAATTGGAACCCATAGTTTGATAGGAATATGATTATAGCACCCATCAACTAACTCTTTTCAGACGGCCACAATAAAGGGTACATATCGTTTAGGGTGATAGACTGGAGATCCTATCAACCAAAGATTTGTACAAACTTCTCAACACTACATCAGGGAAGAACAAGGAGACTAATAAGTATTTACTCTCCTTGGTGCTGAAAGTTTTGAGGAGCAGAAACAAGTGAGATTTTGGTAGCATTAACCTAGGGGGAGTTTGTTGAATCAAGAAGAAGGCTGGTGCAACCAAAACCAAATCACTTAGACAAATTTTGGTGCTGCTTACAAAGGCTTCCAAAGCCAAATGTGGAACTTCTGAAGGAAGTAGAGTTCTTCCGAAGACAAAGTGAAAGTTCCACTTCCGAAGGCAAAGCTCTACTTCCGAAGATAAAGTATTCACTTCCGAAGATGAAGTCTCGAAAGAAGAAATCAGAAGACTACTTCCGAAGTATGAAGAAAGAAGAATTCCTCAAGCCTCAAAAGAAGTAGTCTCTTCTGAAGTATAAGTGGCTTCGGAAGTACTTGTTCTTCCGAAGCCATTTAACCTTCAGAAGACACTGCTATGAACCAGTGGATATAAGTACGGTCTCTGACACTCCGTTTCAGACCTTTGATACTGCATGGCGTTTTCTCAAAGAGCCATGTAGTTGACCATACTTTATTCCATTGTTCACCTTTTATGTTAGTACAATTTACCAACTTTAGTTGGTGACAAAAGGTAAGTCAGGGACATGTCCTGACTACTATATCTCAGATAAAGTCTTATTTGAGATACCTGAAACTATAGCTTTGTAGTATTTGCTTTAGTTAGAGGATTCCAGCTGGTATCAAAGTATATCCTGTTGTAGGTAGTATTATATATAGTTTCTCATTGTAACTTATAAACACATGCTTGTAAGAGTCTTGTAATATTTGAGTTGAGAAGCAATATATGCAAGTACCTTGAAAATTACTTCTTGTGTTTGATTATTACTTATTATATTGTTATAAACTCTTAAAGACTTTGCTTTCATCAAGAGTGTTGTTTAAGTGAGTTTGAGAGAAAACCAAATGTTTAGTGACACAAACCGATCCTGCAGATAGATTGACACAAAACAACTATACCCGGGGCCCAAAAGTAATACGCTTTCAAGGGCTTTGTGGCGAATTATCCCCCCATTCATGGTACATTCGGTTCCTGATGTACGTTACACACTGCTCAGGTCATCTATTCATAATACATATTGTCGACTTGGTCTAAGGCTCGTTGGGCATATTCAAATGATCATTTTGCATGGTTGCTAGTGGTTTGAATTGATTGATAAAGGCCTAACATGGTTGGGAATTCTCTAGTGCATGAACTCGAAGCGTCAGCTCCACCTCCTTCCTGTTGTATCGGCATATCAAGATCCATGATGATTTCCTCGGGATCTGTTGGATCATAGATTTGTCCCTTTTTCTCCATAAACCTTGGTTGCCCCTTGGATAGGTTGTCACGATGTATATACTCGTGCAAATGCTCAAATCCAACAGTCCTGGCATCGCTCCTTCAGTTCCCCCAGTGCTACACCCATAGCTCTCTTATAGGTTTAGAATTCAGCTTCCTCTAAAACAAATGCCAATATTACATGGAAATTGATTAACCATACAATATAAAATTAACAAGTCCCTCAAATTAACAACTCCCTCGCTTTGACCATCAACTGTTATCGAATGGCTAAGTAACCGATGTATGTAACGCAACAGCGGGTCTCGTATTTGGCTGCTTTTGGTTTTACTCAAGTTGAACCCCCCCTGTTCCAATTCTTTCCCAAAATGATCTTCACATGGAACCAATCTCCACGTCCTTACATTCCTCATCTGGAAAGTTATGGTACGCTACCATTCCTAATATTGCTTCCTTCTCCATTTCTTGTTTCGTATGAATACCGAGATAGACACCGAACAAGGCAATGGATGTCTTACTCCAATGACCAGCAAGTCTGAATGATACTGCATTATCATCCCAAGGGTCAGAGTATTTTATGCTAAATCTAAAAGATGCGAAAAACTAAAGAGTTAGTTTCTGAAAGGTTTGTTTTGTGAGAACAAACGCTTCCATTAAATACTCAATAAATAGTTATATCTTTCGAGTTGTCTGATAGCTGCCAATGTTTCTTCATCTACTTGCACATAGGATCTTTCAACCCTTTGTAACAATCTTTGAGGTCTGTCACCGCACCATCTTTTGCGGTTCTCTTCATTGCAAATAGGGATGATCCATGATCCCTAAAATTTACACAATAAGTTAAACTATACAAAACAAATTTCCGGAATAGTTTCATGACTTTAGTGACAAACATGGGGTTCACGAGACATTACACCACAATTGTTTAACTCATGTTTGAATATAGTTAAAGATTTGACATCCAAGAAAAAAATTGTTAAACATGGGGGTGTGTCTTGTGAAACGTGGGGTGCGGTTAACATTTTGAGGTATGAATTTTTAACTCGAGCACGTGTGGTTTTGTTTGTAAACCTTTGATTAAGCATGGGTTTAACATTTTCTTGCTTGAAAAACCAAAGATTATACATTTAGCATTTTAATCACTTGTTAATAATTTAAGATACTCAAGATATATATAGTAATTAACACCACTTGTGAACTCTTGTAACTTGAATATGCTTAACAATGATTTTACCATGAATTATAAAGATAGTCTTGTTAACAACAAAGGAAAAAAACATAATAATAACTAACTACACATACCAATTAACAACTAATTAACTACAAAAAGAAACATGAACAAGAAGGCTTAAGTATTCATCATTCCATAAAACGTTTAAGTACAAGACTTTACATATAATTACTAGGATTTCGGTTATTTAGAGACCTAATCACCTAACGACATGTAAATGACCATTATTAACATAGGAATTAGTATACTAAGCTCTTGCACAAGCAAACTTGAAAGGAATGCAAGAACTTCTTTAAAAATAAGAAACGAAAATGGAAAATATGGTGATAATTGAAGTGATACGGGTTCTTGCAGGCATATTTATCATGCAAAATTGATGAGAAACAAGACAAAAGGCTAAAACAAGTCAGTTGGTGTCATCTTCTATCAAACACGGGGGTGTGCCTCTCTTATGTTGTTCGGTTCAGTTTTTCGTTGTTCCGTTTTTCAATTTTGCGTGTAGCAATTTACCTGGTTAAGTTTTATCACTTCCAAATCCTTAGGAAAGATACAAAAATATTCCTAAAGTTAATTAACACAAGCCAAATGACAATTACACTTCCTAGGGTCCTACAGTTACATGATACTTTAAAAGCCGAGAATCTGATACTGCAAAACCAAACTCCTTAACGCGCATTAGCGCACCTAGCACATCAAGAAATGCTACAAAAAGAAACCTCCACCCATTTTGTGTGGAAGGTTTGGGATGGGATAGTGAGAAGTGCGGTTGCTTAGTTTCGCGAGCTGACGCTTAATGGAAACGAGTTCCTCGCCCGTCTCTTGAACTTTTTGGATGAATTCAGCTAGGTGTTGGGATGTGATGAGGTTAATTTCAGTCATCTGCTTGATTAGTTCATGAAGCTTGAAGAAGTATCTTGCGTTGTTGGCTCTCGCATTTTAGAACGCGGTTTCTTCACAGGATTCTAGTTTGAACTTCCATGACTTGATTCTTTCATTTTTAGATGTTTTTAGCAGGAATGGGTGTGATGAAAGAATGGAAAAGTGTGGTATTTATTTACAGCTCATGAAAAGTGAACACGGGGGTGTGCTTGGCTAGGCATGGCCCCGTGCTTGTCAGAATTCGTCTTAAATTCAAGCTGCAACGTTCCAAAGTCGTCAATGGAGATCATGGAAAAAGTTTTTCAGAGACACGGGGGCCTCCTTCATGGGGCATGGCCCCGTGCTTGTGCTTTTTAGATCCTAAAAAAACTTAAAAATCAAAGAAAAACCTATGTACATGTACTGCGTTTAAGTTTCGGGTCTTCGGCGTGACCCTTCCCCACACTTAGTTTTCGTCGGGGCAGAGGTGTAATTCCTACAAGAGAATCTTGGTTGGTCCATTGTTATACGGTTTCAAATGATGACCATTCACTTTGAAACTTAAACCTTTGTTGTTATCAATTTCAATGGCACCATTCGGAAACACGTTTTTAATTCATGTAAGGTCCAGATCAACGTGATTTCAGCTTTTCAGGAAACAAACATAAACGAGAGTCATACCATAAGAAATGTTCTCCCACATGAAATCATTTTGTGTTCTTTAATCTAGTGTCATGGAATTTCCTTGTGTTTTCTTTGTAAACTCTAGCGTTTTCGTATGCTTGTTCTCTCAATTCATCTAGTTAGTGAATTTGTATGAATCAGTTATTCCCTGCAAGGTCCTGGTCTAGATTTGCATCTTTAAGTGCCCAAAAGGCCTTGTGCTCTAGTTCTACAGGTAGTTGACACGACTTCCCATAAACTAGTTTGAACGATGTTGTGCCAATGAGAGTCTTATAGGTTGTTCGAAACGCCCATAGTGCATCATCTAACTTGGTAGATCAGTCCTTGTCATTTTGACCTACAATTTACTTAAGGATTCGTTTGATGCCTCGATTAGTGACTTTGGCTTGCCCATTCGCTTGTGGAGGATATACAGTTGTAAAGCGATGGTGCACTCCATAACTGGTTATCGCTCGTTCAAGCTGGTTATTACAGAAATGCGTTCCTCGGTCTCTAAATAAAGCTATGGGGATACCAAAATAAGAGAATAGTTTCTTAAGGAATCTGATAATGTTTCTAGCATCATTGGTAGGTAGGGCTTGAGCTTCAACCCGTTTTGAAATGTAATCAATTGCTACCAAGATGTAACGATTTCCAAATGACACCAGGAATGGCTCCATGAAATCAATACCCCATATATCAAATAGTTCACATACTTGAACGGGTTCTGAGGCATTTCATCTCGCGTTGAGATATTGGTTTCTCTTTGACATGCATCACATATGCATACCATGTTATGAGCATCTTTAAAGATCGTGGGCTAGTAAAATCTAGAGTCAAAGACTTTCTTGGCTATTAGGGTTGCTCCATGGTGTCCTCCTTTGGGTCCTTCATAACAGTTCCTTAGAATCTGTTTCACTTCATTTCTGCAAACGCATCTTTGAATAAGTTGTTCCACACCGTATTTGAATGGATACGAGTCCTCCCAATAGTAATGCTTAATATCAGTAAAGAATTTCTTCTTTTGCTAATAAGTCATTCATTTGAGAAGGATTCCGCTTGCCAAGTAATTTTCAAAATTGGCAAACCAAGGATGTTCATCGATTGAGGGTTGGATGTGCATAAGGATTTGTTGGTACATGTATGTCCCTATATCATGATATGAATGTAATAGATCTTGTTTGTCTGATTCTGATGTAATGGTTAGAATGATTAATGAAATGATATTGATTTTTTGTTATTTCTAATGTTTAATATTTCATTAATGAGTTGATGTTGAATTGGTTAATTAGGTTTGTGACTGTTTGAAGTGTTATGCATAAAGTTATAATGTTGAATACACTCAAACCTGGTGAAGTGAAGTTCTAATGCGTCCGACTGGACCATGTGCCCCAACAGTGGTCATGCGTCCGAATGGCCATGCGACTAAGTGTCCATGCGCCTAAATAGTCCATACGCATGAATAACTTCATACGAATGACTCAGTCGCACGACTGAACCAGGAGACTGGATCAGTCGTATGATTCTAACATAAGATTGACTCAGTCGCACGACTGAACACTCAGTCGTGCAGATGAATCAACCGCATGGTTCAATCGCACAACTGAACCGTACTAATGGTTCAGTCGCACGAATGAACAATACTAACCTATAAATACAACCCAATTCGTGGAAAAACGTAAGCATTCATTCTATTTCGACTCCAGAAGTACCCTAGCCGTCCAGAAACCTCCAATTGATACTCCAAGTTCATAGCACGCTGTAGATTAATTCTTAATCGATTCTTAATGTTTAATTCAATACTTTATTGATTCTACGTGCGTTCTCACTGATTGGATCGCCAATCAAATAGGATTCCGCACTATTTGGTTTGGTTTACACGTTAATCATTCGGTATTTCGTTCAAATACCAGGTCCTGACAAGTGGTATCAGAGCTTTGGCTCTTGATTACGTGTAATTCAATCAAGATTGATAAAAAGTTTGTGTTTTTACACTAAAAAACGCAATCTTTTTTGTCAAAAGTTGTCTTGGACGTTCCCTGCTCATCAAGTTTCGGTTTCTACGGCCTTAGGCGATTAGGGTTTGAGAAATTTCTAATTTTTACGGCTAAAACACGTTTAACCTAGAAATTTTCGCAAAACAGCAGCTTCAGTCGCACGAGTGAGCCATTCGCATGACTAGACTTCATTCGCATACACCAGACGCACGATTGGACTGAGTCGCATCTCCATTCGTACGACTGAACCATCTGTTCGCAGTGTTCATACGCATCAGCTTCATTCGCACGACTGAACCAATCGGTTAGTTCAGCCGCACGATTGAACTAATCGCATAGTTCATTCGCACGGATAGCCCATTCGGATCACCCAGTCGCACCAGTTTGACAGTTTGTTTAGTACACTTAAAAGTTAATCGAAATGGAAGATCAGATGTCAGCGTTTAATGTTGGCAAGGACTCAAGGATCCAGAACCTACTGTTGCTTGAGAGTGAAGTGGGGAATCATAATAAACCACCAAAACTCTTAACGTTAGATGAGTTTCCCCACTGGAAACAACGTTTTGAGATCTACCTTAATGGAGTGGATCCAAATTTGTGGGAAGCTATCGAGATTGGGTATAGTATGCCGGTGGGAGCAGATGGGGTAAAGCTTACTTTGGGAGGGATGACTGATGCTCAGAAAGTTAAGTATAATGCAGAGAAGAGAGTTTATGCATTGATTACACAGTGTATTCCTAAAGATATTTTCCACCAGTACTCGGAGAATAAGCAGGCCAATAAATTGTGGGATGAGCTGGAAAAGAGATACGACGGGAATGCTTCGCTGAAGGCAACTAAAGCTAAGGAACTGAAGAAAGAATTTGACAACTTCTCATCAATGGGAAACGAGAGTTTGGACGATGTCATTGATAGATTCTACCATCTGATGAGTGAAATGCATACACATGGTATTGCTACTACCATGGAATAAAAGGTGTCAAATATCGCAGACGGATTGCCGGAAAAGTGGGCTTCATTTGTGTCAAATCTGAGACAGAATGAGATGCTAGCAAAGTTGGATATCAATGACTTCATTCTAAAGCTGCGAGAAGAAGCACTTAGGATGAAGTACAGAGCTCAGAAGTCTTCGCACACTCAGAATCCAGCTTTGTACAATGCCATGCCTCAAGCTAAGACGTCTAGAGCACCTCTTCAAACTGCGTTTGTGTCTAGCTCATCGGGTCCTTCACAAGCTTCTCCTTCAGGTTCAGAAACGTCAGGGTCTTCTTGTACCCATTACATTGGAACTGAAGCGAATGCTACTAGACTGAAGACCGAGAACCTCGGTAATATGACTGTGGAAGTAGCTCGAGAGCACGTGGATCTTTTGGCAATAGTGGTTCATTTTTATGATGGACTTGTCGCTGGGAAGATCAAAAACTGTCATCTGGCAGATGAGGACTACAAGCTGGTGGATGAAATGGAGCTGGAGAGAATGGACATTATGTGGGCCTTAGCTAGTGTTGTCCGGAGGGCGAAGAAGTTTGTGAAAAAGACCGGACAGAACTTGGTTGCTACTAAGGATACCACATTTGGCTTTGACAAGAGTAAAGTGACCTGCTTTAACTGTGGAGAAAAGGGGCACTTCAAGAGAGAATGTGTGAAGCCAAGAAGACTGGGAACGGGAACCCATTCTCGTCCTTCACTCGTCAAGACAAGCAAGCTAGCAGTTCTACTTCATCAAGCAAGGATCCAAAAGCCTTGACTGCTCATGATGATGAAGGACAGGACTGGAGCTTTCGGTTTGTCTGTCCAGGGGAATCTAATATTGCCAGTGTAGAAGATTTAGATGATGATTCCGCGAGTGAGGGAGATATTGCAGTTGAGATAGCAATGTCAAATATTGAAGAGACAACTGCAACTGAGGTCAGCTTCAAGCCTGAAGAAGAGATTTCAACAGCAAAGAAAGAACCACCAAAACCAGAGACATTTGATGCTGCGTTGATGGCTAACTCTACTGAACCTCCTCAGGGTGTTCGCTACATTGCTGAAACCAACACATGGATTGTAGACAGCGGCGCATCCAGGCACATGACAGGAAATAGGGCTCTTTTATCGAACGTCAAGCAAATAAAAGGAGGACATGTTTTGTTTGCTGGAAACAAAGGAGGTTATATCACAGCTCGGGGAGAAGTTGGAAATCAGAAAGTTAAGTTTGATAGGGTGAACTACGTTCAGCAACTTCAAAACAACTTACTTTCTGTTTCCCAAATCTGTGATAAATGTTTTGAAGTCATATTCGACAACAAGAAGTGTTACGTCCTGAAGGAAAACTACGTGATTCCGGAGGACCAAGTTCTGATGATGGCTTCAAGATATAAAGATCTTTATGTGTTGGATCTCTCAACAGCTTCAACAACTGACCATGAAGTTCAGTGCTTTCTATCAAAAGCCATTAAGAAGGACTCCATCTCCTGGCATAGGAGAATGGGACACATCAATCAACAGAAGATGAATCACTTGATCCAGAAGGATCTTGTGAGAGGAGTTAATGTCAAGAATTTCCAACTTCCTGATTTTTGTGTAGCTTGCAAGAAAGGCAAACAGACGAAGAAGTCTCATAAGGAAAAGAAAGTTCATTCAATAGAACTTCCTCTTGAACTTCTTCACATGGATCTGTTTGGTCCAGTCAGTACAAAGAGCATTGCAGGCGACTTGTACTGTTTTGTGGTTACTGATGACTACACAAGATTCTCTTGGGTAATGTTTCTAAAGTCCAAATCAGAAACATTTGAGTAATTCAAGGAGTTAGTAACCACACTGGAATCTCTCTACAAGCTAAAGGTGAGACAAGTACACTCAGACAACGGGACTGAATTCAAGAATCAGTGGATAGAGGCTTACTGCAAGGACAAGGGAATTGTGCATCAATTCACTTCTGCATACACGCCTCAGATGAATGGTGTTGCTGAGAGAAAGAACAGAAGCTTGATAGAGACTGCACAGACAATGCTGGCAGACTCAAAACTGCCTATCCAATTCTGGAATGAGGTAGTGGCTAATGCATGTTATACACTAAATCGAGTTCTGATAGTCAAGCACCACGAAAAGACATGTTACGAGCTACTACAACGACGTAAACCGAATCTGGAGTATCTCGAACCATTTGGCGCACCGTGTACACTTCTGAAAAAGACTCAAGAAGGTAAATTCAGCGAGAAGGCTGATGAAGGAGTCTTCCTAGGATACAACATACCGAACAAGAGAGTTTACAACAACTCAACGGGTCTAGTAGAAGTGTGGTGTAATGTTGATGTTCAGAGATATACCACACCACCGACTGGCAAAGGACCCGCCTACTTTTTCGACTATGATGGATTCTTTAAGTCCTTCAACATCCCTATCTCTCCTTCTGATGATGAGTTGGCTACTCGAATGATGGATGATATCTTGAATACACCAACTCTTGAGTCAACCTCATCGAGTTCACAGGGATAATCATCTACTCAGTCAGGGGGAGTAGTCGATGACAGTGACTCCTCCTCTGAATATGAGGCTGAAGAAGATGACCAGAACAGAAATGAGCAACAGGTTCTAGTTCCTGAAAGTCCACAAGCATCTAACGGTGATGCACCTTCGACTTCGGAACCTCAAACTCCTTCTACCTCAGATGCAGAAACAAATGTTCATAATCTTGGCTCTGAGGTAGCTGTTCCTACTACTCCAGGATCACGTCTAAACGTCTATCATCCCTTAGAAAATGTCATTAGGGATGTCAGGTCAGGAGTACAAACCCGAAATCAGCTGTACTCAGCTGATTATGCCTCTGTTATGGAAAAGGGATACATTCATGATCGTGCTTATCGGTGTTTTGTCTCGCAGTTTGAGCCAAAATACGTCAGTGATGCACTAAACGATGAGGCATGGGTGAATGTCATGCAAGAAGAACTTCTTCAGTTCAAGAAGTTAGGAGTATGGACTCTGGTAGATAGACCTAAAGGTTCGACTGGTGCATAAGATCACTCATAGCACTTTATTTAGATGATTAGATAAACTATTTTTTGTATGAATATACTGAACAGATGTCACACACCATACACAATGTTTGATGATCTAATCGTCTAGACTTTTCATAATTAATACTTGACTATAAACTCTAACCCGTGTGGCAATAATATCACACCTAATAGATATTAGTGGCATCAATTTTGACCATACTGAATCTCATATACTAAATTTTATAGTTATTATGTTTTTTAGTAGCCATAAATATATAAAACAATAAAATCTTATTCTATTATTGATTACAAATACAGCTTCTTGTCTATGAAATATCTCATAGTCCAAGTATGAATAATCATCAATTAGTTAAGTAATAACCTTACATGTATATTATCTAGCTTGCATATGAATAACCATATATAACACAAAAAGATCTATTGTAGAACAAACTTTAATCAATGGTTTTCTTTAAGAACTTTAATATTCTTCTTATATCCTATTGATGATATGAACTTGGATTGCTAATAAACCTACTATGCTTTTAACGGTATAAGTTATATCTGACCTTGTACTAATCATGACATAAATCATGTAGCCAATGGCTAACTAGTGATAATTAAATTTCTCCCGTACTTCCTTTATATAATAGGACTGTGAGATAGCAGTGCCATAGTTATCATGCTTGGTCCTATACCAAGGATCATTATTACCTCCTCCAAATCTTTCATATAGATGTTAGATGATAAGAATTCCTTGCAGCTAGTTTTATACACTTAATCATCGACATGCTATCCACATATCAACAAGTTAAAATTCATCTATCGAAGTAATCAGAGTTGTTATATACAAACTTTTCTATTTGGTTAAAAAAATCCATTAGATATGACATTGTCATCAAATTTTTTTTGACAAAATTGGTTTAAAGCTTGTATTGTCCATACAATGATTTAATCAACTTACATGCTTTATGTTCATTGTCTTGCAACACAAACCCTTCGACTTAACTGTGGTGTTGGTGGTGGTCAAATAATATAATTTTACAACATTGTTTAATTAGATGCACTTGACCAGTAATTGACCCATTTACTATTTGGAATAACCTCATATTGCAAAACCTAGAACTCTTTCGGAGGTTATCACCTTTAACAAATGTCCCAGAAATCTTTACGGTCATAAAATATGATAATTCTTTCTGTCACCTATTTTGTAGGAAAATTTATGAGAAAAATGTTTTTTTCGCTAAATTTAACATAATAATCTTTTTTTTCATATATGATATGCTATATACATGCGTGTGGTTATTAAGTCCAGTTTTGTAAATTAAACATCCCGGCCAGACTATTATGATAAGCGTGGATTGATGAAGGCCACATAACAACTAGAAGTCTAGTGTAAGTACTCTACCTTTAAGATAGATCACTCATAGCACTTTATTTAGATAAATATACTAAATAAAGTGCTACAAGTCAACTAATTGGATTTGCTTAAAATAGTTTATCTAATCATCTAAATAAAGTGTTATGAGTGATCTTATACACAAGTAAATTATTAGGATAATGGATTTGCTTAATATCATTACGAACATGGGTGAAACGATGAGGCATTGGCACCAAATGGGTCTTGAAATGCAAGAAGGATGACCAAGGGGTCATTATCAGGAACAAGGCTCGACTGGTTGTTCAGGGTTTTCGCCAAGTCGAGGGGATTGACTACAATGAAGTGTTTGCACCAGTGGCAAGGATGGAAGCAATCCGTATCTTCCTTGCCTATGCATCATATATGAAGATTAAAGTCTATCAATTAGATGTGAAAAGTGCATTCCTTCATGGGGAAATTCGAGAGATAGTGTATGTCAGTCAACCCGAGGGATTTGAAGATCCATATCATCAGGACAGAGTTTACAAACTCGACAAGGCCTTATACGGGCTTCATCAAGCTCCTAGGGCCTGGTATGAGAAACTCTCAACTCATCTTGTGAACACGGATTTTGCAGGGGAGTTATTGACTACACATGTTCATAAAAGAAAGATGGTGACCTACTGCATGTACAAATCTATGTCGATGACATAATTTTGGTTCAAGAAGAAGAATTATGCAAAGAGTTTGAAGCAGTTATGAAGAAAGAGTTTGAGATGAGTGCTATGGGGGAGATGAAATTCTTTCTCGGGTTACAGGTGGATCAGACACCAAATGGGATCTTTCTACATCAGACCAAGTATGTGGGAGACATTCTCAGTCGGTTTGACATGGAGAATGCTTCTGCTGCTGGGACTCCACTTGCTACAAATCATGAATATAGCACCTGACGAAAATGGAGATCTGGTAGATGCCATAATGTACCGAGGAATGATTGGATCCCTCATGTATCTCACTGCCTCAAGACCTGATATCATGTACGCTACATGTTTATGTTCTAGATATCAGGCGAAGCCTAAGGTTAACCATCTGATCGGAGTCAAAAGGATATTTTGTTATCTGAAGGGTACACCCACACTTGGGTTGTGGTATCCTCATGATTATGACTTTGAGCTCACGGCGTATAGTGACTCGGATTACGGGGGCTGCAAGATGAACTACAAGTCTACATCAGCAGGGTGTCAATTCTTTGAGGAGATTAGTTACCTGGCAGTGTAAGAAGCAGACCTCGGTTGCATTGTCAACCTATGAAGCCGAATACGTTGCTGCTGCAAATTGTTGTTCACAAATCATCTGGATTCAATAGCAAATGCGGGATTACGGGTTAAAGTTTTCTTCTACTCCTATCTTTGTTGATAACTCTGTTGCAATTGCAGTAACTAAAAATCCGGTACAACATCCAAAGACCAAACACATTGGTATTAAATACCACTTCATAAGAGACTGTTTTGAAAAGAACTTAATTGATGTGGTAAAAATTAATACTTACTTTCAACGCGCTGACCTCTATACAAAAGCCATTGATAAACCATGTTTTCTATATTTGTTAGAGGTCAACGGTGTTAAAAAGAATAGGGATGTTATTCCAGATGATGATCATGTGTAGTCCGATGCTTTGCAATTATATTTCTTTTTCAATTTTCTTTATTTTATTTTACTCTGTTTAAATAAATTCATGTTATTTAGCTGTCTATTAAAATCCTAAAATACTTAAATCCAGTATGATTTTAGAATTTTAGGGGGAGTGGGTCAGCTAGTAACATTATTAAATAAAAACGAGGGAGAAGAGTAGATAGCGATATAGGTAGATCGTATCTGTGATACCAATTCAAACCTTTTGGAAAATGATAGTACACAGGAACAAATCAAAAGGACTTTAAATTTAATTGAAAAGATGCAAAATTTAAAGTATAAGTCTGTGTAGTCTAAGCAATATAAAAGGAAAGATGATGGAAAAACTGGTAACTACTAAGGTAACACAAAGAAAGTAGACCTAGAGGTTGCTAGACCACAAATGATATGTCGGTAGATTCAGCACAATAGATGAGTAGACCTGACTGGTGATTTCAAGATCAAACTAAGTTGTTCAACTGACTGTAGGCTGCCATCTTATCACTGGTTAACACAATCAACAAAATTCCAATAAGGGGTATGAGCATGTAAACGCCACAAATGTGTGCGGATGACCAAAATTAGAGCAAAGCATGAAAAAATGAAAGACAAATGCAATCAAGCTAATGACATATGTTGTCGGTGCATTCTGTGTAGAAGAAAATTTAGCTGCTCTAACAAGAAGATAGGTTGTGTGCCTCTCTGCTGTGCGATGGCACTAACCTGAGGATAAGCATAACCTAGATATTCTAGACTTCATTGTTGTTTGTCGCCTCTCTGCTGTGCGATGGCACTGACCTGAGGATTGGCTTCTCTTTGAAAGCTCTAAGAATAGTCTCTTCTTGTAAAAATACCCGTAGACCGCTCAAAAGCTCCTAAGGAATATTGATTACCATATAAGAGTGGGATCCACAAATGTCAGTTGAAATAATTAAACCTAAACCTATCACCAGTTTGTGTCTAAAGTCTGTGTATGGATTTAAGAGGACAACTATACTAACAATCATTATGGCTGCAACTCTTGAAAGTTCAAATCAATGTGGGAATCTAATAGTACCAGTGTGATTTGCTAAATTTGCTAAAGACTCTGGATGAAAACCAAGAAGTGAGCATCTAAAGGTTTTGATAACGAGTCCCAAATGATTTGACTTGCCTGTATGATTCCAAAAGTGAATTGTTCCAGGTGTGGTCAAACCAAATTGAAGCTGCCTATTCTGGAACCAAATCCAGGAGATGTCTATCTTAGGATTTATCTCTCATAAAAAGTCAAAAACAAGTTCTATTTTTTTATTTAGTTTAAGGTTCTAGTTAGTTAGTCATTTTAGTTTGTCTGTTCGTCGGACTACATCATGAAAATCAGTATGGGATTAACTCACCTAAAAGGGTCATGTCTGAGATGGCCACATGTGTTTTTAAAGTTTAACAGTGTCACGTTTGAGGTGACTAAATTGTTTAAAAGGATCACGTCTGAGGTGATCAAAAGTTTTTCAAGTTAAAAGGATCATGTCTGAGATGATCAAATGCTTATAATGTTGATACTATAGTTTGAAAAGGGTTTAAATGTAAAATGGTAAGAAATGCAGAAAATCTCATAAGTATGGTCCATTCATACGACTGAACCATTTTATATGAATGGGAGCCATTCGTACGAATGGACCATGAGAATGGACCATGAGTATGGACCATCCAACCGAATGGCCCATACGAATGACCAAGTCGAATGTTAAGTGCGAACGAATGAGTAAGTCGCATGACTGAACTCCAGTCGGACGACTGAATGGGGTGACTAAACCAATCGCACGACTGAGGCCCATTCGCTCGAATGAAATGTGCATATCAGCCCGGTCGTACGATTAAACTTAGGGTTAGTATAAATAGAGAGAGAGTCGGTCGTAGAGACTCACCACTCTCAAATTTACCCTCAATCGCATGACTAACGTTACGCTGCCCAAATTTCGTTTGATCACACTAAACTCTCGATTCTCACATGCTAACCTTCTGCATTGATTCTATAGGTACTTTGCGGTGCAGAAACACTACCAAATCATCCAATTGACACTGAATCTAGATAATTGGACTCATTAGAAAACCGCGACTTATGTGGCAAAATAACCTAACCAAACACGTAAACAAATGAAATTAAAGGTTTTAGATGTTAAACTAATGGATTCCGAGCCTAATGAACCAAAACTCGAAGTCTAAAACTCAAATTGGTGAAAAATTGAATTTGAATTGAACGGACAGAATGACATGCGAATGGACAGGTTGATGAATTTCAGTCGCACGACTGAAGAGTGCGACAGCTTAACTGCACGACTGAACTATGCGTATGAGTTCGGTCGCACGACTGGTGTAACCGCATGAGGATACATACGCATGAGTCCAGTCGCACACTCAGTAGTACGTATGGAGTCATTCGCACGACTAAATCCTAGTCGCACAGCCTCATTCGCATGACAGAAAAGAAGTTTGTTCAAGTCCAAGTGTTTCATGACATTCTTAACCAATGGGTACTAATGTTTACTTTCCTTGTGTAACAGATGGCCAGCCGTTGGACTATGAGTACGAAGCACAATATTTGTGCTCATCTGGATCTCACATCCAGAAATGCTTCAGACTTCTCGGGCATTATAACCTTCCTCAGGAGATCGAGGATTGCACACGCTATATCTGCTCCATGTACACCTTATCTGTCTATTCAGCAGGCCTTCTGGGAAGGTGCGGTTGTTGATCGATCCTCTGAGCCTCACTATATCACAGGTACTATCTTTGGAGAGGCTATAGCTATCACAGAGGAGGATCTAAGGATCGTGTTACAGTTGGGGGACGATGCTGACTGTCCTACTAAATTACACCCCTTACTGTCAGAGGATGTTTTCTTCGAGCCAAGTACTCGGGGGACATCAATTGGGGGTGCTCAACAAGAGCAACCTCTGTCCCCAGTTCAAGTACCTTGCTCACGTATTGCTGAAATGCATAGCATCCAGAAAGGGAGGCTTTGATGAGTTGTCTGACCAGATCCAGAACGCTTATGTTGCGTTGGTGCTAAACCATCCGTTCAGCTTCTCCAGGATGATCTTCACCTACTTGGTGGAGAACATTGAGGTGAAAAGGAAGGAGGGCTTTTGCATGTACCCCTGATTTATGCAGATGATCATAGACCAAAAGCTCCCCTCCCTACCAAAGGAGAAGGATGATGCTGTAGTGCTTGAGGTGATGGATGATACCACCTTGGGCCGGATGAAGGTATATAGGGGGAAGCAGGTAAAACCCCCTGTTAGGAGATTGTTTGGGCATCTGGCCCGTGAGAACTATGTGGTGCCAGCTAGGAGGAAGTGGCGCCACGACGACAGTGATTCTGATGTGAGCAGATTGCTCTACCCGCCGATGACTCTTATGATGATGACGGTGGGGATGTGGAGATGACATGCCCATTCCACTGAGGGGTGAAGCTACAGACATTATACCTCTAGTATCTGACTCCATGGGAGACATAGCTGAGTCAACCGGGTTTCACCAGGACTTTATACCTGGTGAGGAGGAAGAAGAGTCAGACGAGGAGCCACTGACTAGGACTGTGGGAAGCAAAGTCGTTCCCTCAGAACATGGACTCCGGGCGGTTGTGAACGCCCCAGTGGATCTGGAGAGACTATCGCTGACCGACCTATGCTCCAGAGCCATCCAGCCATGTTTTAGGGGGAGCATCCACCTCGACTGGATCGAGGAAGAAACGGATGGCTCAGCCCCACGTCCAGAAGAAGAAGAGACGGCTCAGCTTTATCACCACCACAGCACCCACTACATCTACCATACCACCCACTACCTCAGCCTCCACCATAACCACCTCTACAGCCACAGCCACCACCACGACCACCTCCACAGCAACCACTACCTTTCCCACACCCCCTACCACTACATATATCCCATCCACCACTATATCATTCACACCTACATCACCACCACTATCATCTAGACCTAACCCAATCTTCACCACTGCCACCACTACTACCACTGGCCACCAAGCCGGGCCATCATCACATCCCACCCACCTATATGGATCATCTCTACCTCCCATTGGAGTAGAGGAACAGCTATCAGCGCTGAACCGTATGGTGATGCACTTGTTAGCAGCCAATGACGAGAAGACTCCGCAGATTCGTCAGTTGGCACATCTCACAGCTGAACAGTCCCAGCAGATCTCTCAGCAGGCCCAGTGATTAAGCAGCAGGCATAGCAAATGGCTGCTCAGAGTGAAGAGATTGCTCAACTCCAAGAGCACAGAGTCATATCAGAAAAGAAGATTGAGGAGTTGGAGGATGCTAAAAAGTCTATCATGCTTAAGCTCAAAGGAACTAAAGATGAGCCTTTGAAGATAAAGGAAGGAGATGGTGATGAAAAGAGTGATGATGATGAAGGGTATGAGGAAGAAAGAACAGAGGCCAGGCAGGAGGATGATGATGATGAAGGAGGAGATACAGTAGCATCAACCTCAGCTCAGGTCAAGAAAGAAGATCAAAGAGAAATCAAGACCAATGAGCTTCCTCTTCTGCTCACCAGTGATGATCCAGGAATTCAAGATAAAAGTAATGATTAGATGATTATGTATTTGGTAGCCTTTGTACTTGAATCATGTATTAAACTTATGCATTTGATGTTTTATATTAAGATTATGTATTTCTGTCTTGATTATTAATAATGATTGATGTGTTACATGTTTACAACAAGCAGATCCAAACTTTCAAAGGGACAAATTCGATGTTGCTCCCTTTAGCAGATCAAGACTCAGCTAACTATGATTCTTGATCTGCAAGGGATCGTCAGAAGGTCGGTAAGTTATACCCCTGAAGAAGGGGAAATTATTCACGATCTATCAAATGAGCAACTAGCTGAGATCTTCAAGCTAAATCCCGATGAGATTGTGAAGGATGCTCCAACGTGCAACTCGACAAGTGACGAAGAGCTCAATGACGTTGATGTAATAGAGATAGAAGATGTCACTGCAGAGCACTACCCTCAGTATGCTGACAATGAGGGAAATGTGGTCCCTAATCTGGGTGAATCCCTTGTCAGTGATACGTTTGAGGTGTTAGACAAAATGGAGCAGGAGTCAGAGAAGAAAGAGGGATCGGCCCAAGCCTCAAATGATGATGTTGATATCCAAAAGGCTGAATGGGCTGTCTGTTTTGAAGAAGTTAGAGCCCAACATGCTGCACCTAAACAAGACGCCTACACCAAACTCTACAGAGTCAAGAAACATCATAAGGTGTCAGGCAGGATGATAGCATGGGCTTATTTTGATGACCTTAATGTTTATGCCATTAAGAGGGAGAAGGGCATAGAGTACTTTAGATTTCCCATGATCTAAAGACTCTTACCAGGTTTGAGCTCAACCAGCTGGCCAAACTGAAGCTATTGTATGCTGACACGAGAAAGATGTCAGGCTAGTTTGAGGCTGCCCTAAGGAAGGAGTACCACACCAGATGGGTTAACTTCAGACTCCAACAGCCTACAAGGTACATCAGAAGGTCTGAAGTTGATGCCATTACTGGAAAGCCAAAGATAGTGTTGAAATGGAGTCCTCCGCGCACGATGTCAAGAATCCCACTCAGGGAAATGCCACAGGACTTCACTCCACACTTTAAGTGGTGGTACTACGATTGGAGGACAGGAGAAGCGGTCATAGTCCTAAACAAAGAGGGCCAAATGGATACCATCAGGGTATTTGACCCAATGTGGCTCACCAATTGTCAGTAAATGATGTCTACACTCTATACAAGTGGCCACTGTTCTATGATACGCAGGACATAGTACAAGCCTCCAGTTCCAAAATGTATACGACTCTGTTTTGCATTTGAGATTCATGCAGGAGTCACAAAAGAGGATAAGTGCAAGAAGTATGAGGAGGTAATGAAGACAACAAGAAATTAGAGGGATCTAGGCTCAAGGGGGAGTTTGTTGGTACATGTATGTCCCTAGATCATGATATGAATGTAATAGATCTTGTTTGTCTGATTTTGATGTAATGGTTAGAATGATTAATGAAATGATATTGATTGTCTATTATTTCTAATGTTTAATATTTCATTAATGAGTTGATGTTGAATTGGTTAATTAGGTTTGTGACTGTTTGAAGTGTTATGCATAAAGTTATAATGTTGAATACACTCAAACCTGGTGAAGTGAAGTTCTAATGCGTCCGACTGGACCATGTGCCCCAACAGTGGTCATGCGTCCGAATGGCCATGCGACTAAGTGTCCATGCGCCTAAATAGTCCATACGCATGAATAACTTCATACGAATGACTCAGTCGCACGACTGAACCAGGAGACTGGATCAGTCGTATGATTGCAACATAAGATTGACTCAGTCACACGTCTGAACACTCAGTCGTGCAGATGAATCAACCGCATGGTTCAATCGCACAACTGAACTGTACTAATGGTTCAGTCGCACGAATGAACAATACTAACCTATAATACAACCCAATTCGTGGAAAAACATAAGCATTCATTCTATTTCGACTCCAGAAGTACCCTAGCCGTCCAGAAACCTCAAGTTGATACTCCAAGTTCATAGAACGTTGTAGATTAATTCTTAATCGATTCTTAACATTTGATTCAATACTTTATTGATTCTACGTGCGTTCTCACTGATTGGATCGCCAGTCAAATAGGATTCCGCACTATTTGGTTTGATTTACACGTTAATCATTCGGTATTTCGTTCAAATACCAGGTCCTAACAGGATTCCTGTGGAAAATTGTCATTTAGTATGGATTCCTCAGTTTGTGAAGGACTTGAATCCTCAAGACGCGAGAGATGATTGGCCGCAAGATTTTCTGCTCCTTTCTTATCACGAATTTCAATGTCAAATTATTAAAGCAGAAGTATCCAATGAATCAATCTTGGCTTTGCATCTGTTTGTTGAATAGATAACAAAGGGCTACATGATCAGTGTTTACGATTGTTTTTGAAAGGATTAGATACGACCGGAATTTATCAAATGCAAAAACTACCATGAGAAGCTCTTTCTTCATGGTGGTGTAGTTTTCTTATGCTTCATTTAGGGATTTGCTCACATAGTGAATTAGATAGAACTGTTTGTCTTTCCTTTGTCCTAATACGGCTCCTATCGTGAAATCGCTTGCGTCGCACATGAGTTCAAATGGTAGCATCCAATCTGGGGACACCATGATTAGAGCGGTTACCAATATCTTTTTAAGAAAATTGAATGCACTAATGCATTCATCGAAAAATACGAAACGTGCGCCTTTCTCAAGAAGTTGAGTCATCGGTCGTGTGATTTTCAAGAAATCTTTGATAAAACGACTGTAGAATCCTGCATGACCTAGGAAACTTTTGATGTCTTTCATGTTGTGAGATGTGGTAGTTTGGAAATAACATCAATTTCGGCTTGGTCGACTTCAAGCCCTGCTCGATAGATCTTATGTCTAAACATTATTCCTTTAGTAACCATGAAGTGACACTTTTCCTAATCCAAAACAAGGTTAGAATCTTCTTATCTAACCAGCATCTTTTCAATATTTTCAAGACATTTCTCAAATGAGTTCCCAAAAGATGGAGAAGTCATCCATGAAAACTTCCATTGATTGTTCAATCATGTCGTGAAAGATTGCTACCATGCATCTTTGAAATGTAGCAGGGGCATTACACAGTCCAAAAGGCATTTGCCGATAAGCAAATGTGTCGTATGGACAAGTGAATGTCATTTTCTCTTGATCTTTGGGAACATTAGGAATTTGTAAATAACCTAAGAAACCATCTAAGAAACAATAGAATATTTTTCTAGATAATCTCTCAAGAATTTGGTCGATGAAAGGAAGAGGGAAGTGATCCTTCCTTGTGGCGTCATTGAGTTTGTGATAGTCGATGAAAACTCTCCTATAACCATATGAATGGGAACAAACTCATTTTTCTTGTTAGTTACAACAATCATTCCTCCTTTTTTTGGAACAACTTGGACAGACTGACCCAACGCGAATCAAAAATAAGGTAGCTCAAACTGGCATCTAACAATTTGATTACTTCTTTCCTCACCACTTCTTCATGCTCGGATTTAAAAGTCGTTGAGATTGAATGATAGATTTGAAGTTCTCCTCGATTAGTATCTTGTGCGTGCAAAATGATAGATTGATTCCCTTGATGTCCATGATTTTCCATGCAATTGCTTATTATGTACCTTAAGCACATTGAACAACTTGTTCTTCTCATCAATTGATAAGGCGAATGAGATTATGACAAGAAGTTGAGATGTGTTTTCAAGAAAGGCGTATTCAAGATGAGATGGATGTTCTTTGAGTTCTAAAAGTGGAGGATCTTCGATAGAAGGTTTGGCTTTAGGTTCTAGTTTTTGTTCAATGATCTCAAATGCTTCTTGATAAGATCATGTTTCATTGACTTTTGGTTTTGGAATGATTTGATTATCACATATGGGTTCAATGATTTGGACCTCGATTAATTGAGTGTTGCAAGCTTGAAGTTGAAGAGTTTTCTTTAAGTGACAGCTTATGATTGAATAGCAAACATCAATGTAATAGAATGAGTCATCATGATCTTGAGGATATTTCATGGATTGGCCTATGTCAAAAGTTACTTCCTCCTCATCTACTCGAAGCCTAAGTTTTCCGGTGCAAACATCGATGAGTGCTCGAGCAGTTGCTAAGAAAGGTCAACCTACGATAAGAGGAACATTCTTATCCTCATCCATGTCGAGGATCACAAAATCAATGGGAGATATGAATTTGTCGATTTTAACTAAGAGATTTTCAATGATGCCCCTCCGGTCAGCTAACTAGATGCTCATATGGGTAGGTCTAGGTTCACCTAGGTTTAACTTTTCAAAAACTGCATAAGGTTAATGCTAGCACCTAAATAGCTAACGCGTTACCAACAAAAAGATTTCCTGTGAGGCAAGGTATGGTGAAGATTCCTGGATCAGTCATCTTTTGAGGTAGTTTGTTTTGAAGATCTGTAAAGCATTCCTCATTTTAAACTATGTATAATAACTCTTCCAGTTTCTTATTTGTTTGATAACACACCCTTTAAAACTTGGCATAATTTGGCATTTGGGCTAAGGATTCCACCTAGGGCAGATTGATATGAAGTTGCTTGAACAACCCTATGAATTTTCCATATTGTGCCTCCATTCGTTATTGTCTCAAACAACCTGGATAAGGAGGTGGTGGAACATAAGGTGGTGGTGGGACATATTTCTTGGTTGGTTCTTTAACAACAATGGGTTGCTTTTGCTTATCACTTTCATTACTTGGAGTTGTGGTTTCTATTCATCAAGGATGGGTTGAATGCAGGTGCGTCACCTTGAGTGGTTTTGCCACTCCTGGTGGTGATGGCTTTGACTTGAGCATTAGGGTTTGTCATAGTTCAATGATTTGCAATGATACTTTGTTGCTTTTGATACCAGCCTCGTTTATTGGAACCTCTCCTATTTCTTCGATCAGATTTCTAGATGTACTCATCTGTGGCTTGTGTGGTTATCAAAAATTGCTTCAATAGGTCTTTCATTGATGATGCTCCACAGTCTTGATTACTACTGCTTGGACCTTGGTATGGTGGTTTTTGTTGTTGGTAAGGTGGCCTTCGGTTGAATCCAGATGATGATTGGTTATTACCAGCTTCTATGTAATTCGAGTTGCTCCTCCAATTTGAAGTGTTGTTATATGAGTTGTTTTGTTGGGCCTCCTACATAGTCAACATCTTCAACCATCATAATGCCTTGTGGGTATTCCCTGGTCTTGTATGAATTTCCACATGTGTTGCATCATGTAGGAGTTTTCTTTAGTTTGGCTTGCAATTGTTCGAATCGTTTGGTTAGAGCTTCTAATTAGGCTGCTATTAGGGTTTCAGAGTCTACTTGATGAATGCCTTTAGAACTGGGTTTAATTCTTATGGCATTATAAGCAAAGCTCTTCTTAGATGTTCTTTCTAGGGCTTGGTATGTCTTCGTTGGAGTGACACTTTGGAAATCTCCTCCCGCACTTTGGTCGACAGCTTGTTTGTGTGCTTCGTTGATTGCATCATAAAAGGTTTGACACTGCAGCCCCCAATCAAGTTCATGATGTGGACATCTCCGAAGGAGACCTTTGTATCTCTCCTACGCTACATGTAATGATTCATCATCGTCTTGGCTATCATCCTAATTAGATTACACTGATGTAACTATGATGAATTGGTGCTTTGATTAAAGAAATATATTAATGTAATTATGTTAATGTTATTAAAGGTGAGTTGGCGCGATTTCTCGTTTATCCGCTCCATAGTGACTAGGATCACGTTAGGTTGAGTTTTACTGCTTAGATCAAAGCCCAAGTAATGTAGGTAAATCTTTTGTGACCTTTTTGATATAGGATTTCTGAAAACATAACTTAATGTTAAAAAGATACTTGATCAGGTTCCTTCCTAACATACCATTAATTTTAGAAAACAATAACAATTACTGTAGATTTCTCAGACTAATAAAAAGAAACCTACAAATGATCTGAAAGTTAAGGTTATATGATTTCTAATGATCATTTCTAGTTCATTACCCATGGATTTATTATGAAGACCGGTTTCGCAAATGAAAGTTGATCAAATGTTTTTCAACCGTGTATGATAATCAAAATCACAAACCATAAAGTTATAACTTCTCGTTCAATTGTAGATGTTATCCATCAAAAGTTTTCTCAAGACCACTATAACATTAACATAATATATATCACACCATTAGTTCATCACAAATTACATAAGTTTCATCTAGTTAGGATGATAATAAGATTTTAGCTCTTAATGAGCTTGAACACAACAACAGATAACATAGAAGATAGATATGAAATCATCAGTGAGATGAAACAATCAAACTAGTGATCCACAATGGATGATGCTTAGACGATCCTGAGCTTCTTCCAAGTGTTGTATGCACCTCTTGAGCCTCCAAATGGTCTTGAAGACTTGATTCATGAGAGAACTCTACAGAGTAACTCTCCCACCAAAGCTTGCCAAAATAGTGAACTTACACCTCTAATTATAGCTTTCTGGAGTGTTTAAGCAAGTGTTTAAGCATGGCCCTATGCCTAAAAGGCACAACCTCATGCTAGTACAATGCTTATGAAAGTTGGTCGGCTCGTATGTGCAGGTTATGTCAGGCACGACCTCATGCTAAATGGGGCACGACCCCGTGTTAGAGGTGGGGCACGACCCCGTGTTGGAGGTGGGGCACAACCCCGTCCTTCATAGGGCACGGCCCCGTGTTTGCTTTTGTCAATAATACTTTTTGTCCTGTCAGATGTCCAAACACGGGGGAGGGAAATATAGCATGGGGGTGTTTTTCTAGCAATGCATGGGGGTGTGCTTGATGAGGCACGGCCCCATGCTTGGACTCCAAAGCTCAGATTTCTTCAATCTTGTCAAATATGCTTCTTTTGTCCATCTTGCCCTTTTAAACACCTAAAAACACAATTTAACAATTTTAAGTACATAATCAGCATTTTAAAAGAGGTATTAAGTAATAATTGATGTGCTTTTGATAGGATTTCTATGTATAAATTAGAGCACATCAGTAGGCCACATTCCAAGGTTTGGTGTGAAGTGACTCTACACTAAGTCATCGATCACCAAGTTGCAATCCTTTAGGATTGGTCAACGTGAAGGGTCCCAGCTAGGGATGCATGATACTCGCATGTTATGACACATCAAGATTTGATCAAGAATGGGATATGTGTTTGTAAAACTAAGAATGGGATATATGTTGATAGACATTGCCCTAAATTTTATGGTGTAGGTGAGACTCGATTTGACAAACACTTTGCTTGCATACACATGGTTATATTGTCTAACTATTTTAGAGTCATGGTTATGACTCACCAACAATGTTGTTGTTGATGTGTTTTAGCTCATGATGCAGGCTTAGGAAATGTCGTAAGGTAATAACCTAGGTCGAGGAGACTTAGTAGAATAAGTTGAAAAAATCCTTATGTAGAAGATAATGACGGAGTTAAGACTATTTGGGTAGTGCCATAGATTGTAAATTGTATTTTGAACATGTTGGATATGCGAATTATGTATGCACTATTCAAAGTTTTAAATCCAGTTTAGTTTTTGTGGTCTGGAATGATAAGACTTCCACTGTATAGAGTTGTAATGTCATACAATTGGTCATGCCTATGGATTGGGGTGTGACGGATGCTTATGCCATAACAACCTTTCTCATTAACCGATTACCTACATTTGTTCTTCATTATTCCTCACCTTATGAGATTCTCTTAGGTACCAAACTAAGTACACTATCCTCTTGCTTATGTTATCCATGCCTATGTGATACATGTGCGAATAAACATTCACCTAAATTTGTCATATGATTGGTCCTTGGCTATGTGATATCACACAGTGGTAATTTTTGCTATGATCCTTATACTGTGCACTTTTACCTCTCGTCATGTCACCTTCCATGAGACTATCTTTGGCAACAACCATTACTAACATACCTTCCAACCCTGTTATGTTTTTCTTCCTCCTCACTATTTGTACCGCCATCTACCTCTTTACCAAGTACAACATCATCATAGTTCACATTAAGTACTTCTCCTCCATCCTCCCTATCTTTATCTTCGCCACCTCCACCACACCCACCCCTCCTCTCCATCCTATGGTCACTTGTTCTTGGTAATCATACTTGCCAGCCTCATTAGTTCTATGATCATGTTATTCTTTACACATCTACTTCTCTTATTTCTTAGCCCGCTACCTTGCATATCTTAAAATTAATATGTTAATAACTAACAAGTTGTTAAAATATTCTAATTTTGAATTTATTTGTTTTTGTTTCATTACAATTGGTCAACCTTTCTTCGTCTCATTGTCTAATTGTGAAGTAGCAATAAGAGCTGATAAAAGTATCCATCATAATGTTCTAGGAATCCAAAATATAGCTAGATTACATATATATAAGGATTTTGTAAGGTCCCGTTTCCGGAGACCTCACAGTTGGTGATTCACAGCATTAAATACATTAAACATAATAAATTTACGAACTTAAGTAGCGGAATCATTTTAACAAAAAGCTATTCATTTAATTTCATTAAAACACTGTTGTTGAGCAATACACTATTGTTTAATCGAATACAAAAGAACTGTTTAATTGCATTACAAAACAACAGAAATAATAGGTATGAATGGATGTCAGTCTTTCCCTGCCGAGTAGCTTCACCCTCGTGCCATCCTCAGCAATATTTACCTGCCAACTGAAAATGTATAAAAGTCAGCATTGCTGAGTGAGCTCTACTTTTAAGAGTAATAAAATACTTTCTGTAGGTATATATTATATATATATATATATGAAAATACTCTTTCCATGAAAACTTCATCTCTTTATACATGAGCACGCATTAACTATACAATTAGGTAATGCTTTATCTCTTTACTGTATGCCTTATTTACTCTGTACTCTTTTATTTTTTTTATCTTTCACTATCTGTTGGACCAATGAGCAATACCCTAAACTGTATGCACAGGGGAAATGGTGTTGGGCCCTCTTTTTTCCCACAAGGGGCTCTACATACTGTATACAAGGCCGACCCAGACACCTAGGGTATGCTGCAAAGGACCGCCAGTCTCAATTGACTGGCCCCGTGAGCATCTGAAGGTAGCTAACCCGCATCACGGTTGAGCTGACGACCTCATGGCCGTGTCCCTCTTGCAAGCTTGCAAGACTTGTTAACATTTTAATTACGTTCCACTTCTCTTCTTCATTGCTCTTTCACTTTATTATTAGTAATACTTTACGTTATGATTATAAGCACACCACGTAAAGTCACATACTAATAATTATTATTATTATTATTATTATATTATTATTATTAATATTATTAATAATAATAAGGAACAATCATAAAATAATTATAATCATGCATGAAACCCATCATTAATAAACCGTAGTCAAACCTCGGTCAAAACCCTAAAAGCACAGACTCCCGAAAATTCGGAAATAAATTCTAAGTGTTAGGTGCTTAGACACTATTTGGGTGCATGGGCCATGTTTGGGCGCTTCATCACTATACAGGCGCATCAGGCCAACACTTAACTATTTTAACACTTAAGCTCATGAACCACTCAGGCGCATGGAACACTATTCGGGCGTATGACCCATTCGGACGCATGGACACTTAGACGCATGGGCTATCTGGGCGTATGGACACTTAGGCGCATGGGGTTATTAAGACGCATGGGTACTATTGGGGCGCATGGCCCTACACTTAGGCGTCTGATTAATTTTCTAGGCGCATGAGAGCATTGTTCACGCGCATGAGATATACTCAATTATTTCTAAGGCGATTCCAGGCGCATGGGCCTCATTTAGGCGCATGAACCTTCTGTTCAACATGTTTCTAGGATAATTTCAAATCCAAACATCAAGCCTATCTGTTCTAAGCTTACCAAGGCTATTCTAAGCATGAACAACTTATAAGCATCTAAGAAACATCATCAAACATGCATAATACACACGGGTATACATACATAAACATTTGAAAATTGTTTTAATACATTTTCAGCCCCAAGAAAAGTTTAAAACAAGTAAAACCAGGGTCTAGAAACTCACCTGGTGCAACTTTGGGTGTTTCTTCCTTCTAACCCGTTTGCAAATGAGTTCGAACACCTAAAAACACACCAAAACACACATACACGGACACACACACAAGCACATAAGCAAATAAGCATATAACCTAGACAAAAACCCAACATGAACAGTTAAAACCTTGAATTCTTATCTTGAATTCAATCTTCTTCTTTTTCTTTTTCTTCAACAGAGAGTTTCTCTGCTCTCTCTCTCTCTCTAATCCAAATGAAAATGGTGATTTGAAGTGAGGGTGGGCGGCCATGCCCACCTTTACACCAACTTTTTGTACTTTTGTCCTTTTTACACTTTTAATCCCTCAACTTGGGTTTTATTGACATTTCCTTTCTTTATTCTTCAACTCTTATCTTTCTTTTCTTTTTAAAGAATAACCGGGCGTTACAAGTCCACCCCCCTTAAATAGGTTTCGTCCCCAAATCCTGTTATTCCTCAAACAGACGAGGGTAATGCTGCCTCATCTCCTCCTTAGTCTCCCATGTAGATTCGGATCCCTTCCTGTGCTTCCACTGTACACGCACAAGAGGAACCACTTTATTCCTCAACCTCTTCTCTTTATGATCGATGATTGCCACTGGTTGCTCCACATAATTAAGTATTTCATCTACTTTGATGTCTTCCAGTGGAACAATCATGTCTTTATCAACTAAGCACTTTCTCAGATGAGATACATGAAATGTCAGGTGAATTCCACTTAACTCATCTGGTAACTCCAATTTATAGGCCACCTCTCCTACTTGAGCAATGATTCGGAAAGGGCCTATATACCTTGGGCTCAACTTGCCCCGCTTCTTGAATCGGATAATACCCTTCCAAGGTGAGACCTTCAACATAACCCGGTCACCCACCTGGAACTCAATCGGTCTACGTCGTTTATCAGCATACAACTTCTGTCTATCTTTGGTTGCCTTCATGAACGCTTTAATCTTCTCAAGCTTCTTAGTCATAGCCTCGATTACCTCGACGCTCCCCAATTCCTTCTGACCAATATAACCCCAACAAACGGGTGTTCTATATCTCCTACCGTATAGCATCTCATATGGTGGCATGCCAATGCTGGCATGATAGCTGTTGTTGTATGAGAATTCAGCTAACGGTAAGTGGTCATCCCAACTTCCCCCAAAATCAATCACACATGCCCGAAGCATGTCTTCCAATGTCTGAATGGTCCTTTCTGACTGACCATCAATTTGATGATGATAAGCCGTGCTAATATGTAACCTCGTCCCCATAGCGTCATGGAATTTCTTCCAAAATTTAGATGTAAACCGGGTGTCACGATCAAACACAATATACACCGGCACACCGTGACGGGTTACAATTTCCTTGATGAATAGATCCGCCAACCTCTCAGATGAATATGTCTCGCGGATCGGTAGGAAGTGAGCACTCCTCGTCAGATGGTCAACAATCACCCATATGGCATCGTACCCTTTCAGAGTACGTGATAGCTTCGTAATGAAATCCATGGTGATGTGCTCCTACTTCCATTCCGGTATATCCAAAGGTTGGATCTTCCGTACGGCTTCTGATGATCGGCCTTCACTTGCAAGCAAGTAAGACACTTACTCACAAACTCCACTACGTCACGTTTCATACCCAGCCACCAATAATCCTTTTTCATGTCTTGATACATTTTCGTGGCACCAGGATGAATGGAGTATCGAGTCTTGTGGGCTTCATCCATAATCTTCACGCGTAGATCCCCAAAACGAGGAATCCACACTTGTCCGAATTGAATTTTAACACCAAGTGTGTTTTCACCCAATTCCCCAACCAGACCTCTCATCCTTTCAAAGTTAAGATGATCTTCTTTCAATGCCTCATCTTGAAATTCTTTGACTTACTTCATCACATCAGAGGTCATGATCAGTTGATATGCTTTCACCCTAATTGGCTCGGGTCTCTCCTTTCGGTTAAGAGCATCAGCCACCACGTTGGCTTTGCCCAGATGATAGTGGATCTCGCAATCATAATCTTTTATGAGCTCCAACCACCTTCTCTGCCTCATGTTCAGATCTTTTTGCTCGAAGAGGTACTTCAAGCTCTTGTGGTCAGTGAAAATGGTGCACTTCGTCCCGTAGAGATAGTGCCTCCAAATCTTCAATGCAAAGACCACAACTACTAGCTCCAAGTCATGAGTGGGATAATTGACCTCATGAACTTTCAATTTTCAGGATGCATAGGCTATAACCTTCCCTCTCTACATTAGCACGCACCCTAACCTTTAGTAGGAAGCATCAGAGTAGACCACCAAATCCTCGTTTCCTTCGGGTAATGACAGAACAGGAGCTTGAGTCAACCTTGCCTTTAACTCCTCGAATGCTTTCTCTTAAGCTTGACCCCATACAAACTTCACATCTTTCCGGGTCAACTTGGTTAGTGGAGAAGCGATCATAGAAAAGTCTTGAATGAATCTTCTATAGTAGCCCGCCAAGCCCAAGAAACTACGAATCTCGGATGGCGTCTTCGGTGACTTACATTGCATCACTGCCTCCACCTTGGGTCTACCATAATCCCCTCGGGATTTATCACGTGACCTAAAAATTGAACTTCACGCAACGAGAACACGCACTTGGAGAAGTTGTCATGGAACTTCTCCCTTCTTAATGTCTCCAACACCTCCCGAATGTGAGCAGCATGCTCTTCTTCGCTCTTCGAGTAGATCAGAATATCATCAATGAACACAATCACTAATCTATCCAACATCGGCCAGCACACTTGATTCATCAAATCCATAAAGGTAGCTGGCGCGTTAGTTAGACCAAAAGACATAACGAGGAACTCGTAGTGTCCATAATGCATACGGAAAGTTGTCTTAGGAATGTCTTGTTCCTTCACCTTCGATTGATAGTAGCCAGATCGTAGATCTATTCTCGAGAACCAACCGGCACCTTGGAGCTGGTTAAACAAGTCATTAATCCTTGGTAACAGGTACTGATTCTTCACCGTCAACTTGTTCAGCTCTCGATAGTCGATGCACATTCGCATACTTCTGTCCTTTTTCTTTACAAACAATACCGGAGCACCCCACAGGGAGATACTCGGTCGAATGAATCCCTTATCCATCAACTCCTGCAATTGGCTCATGAGTTCCTTCATCTCGGTCGGAGCTAATCGGTATGGTGTCTTGGCAACGGTTGAGCACCGGTATCAAATCGATTTAGAACTCAATCTCGCGATCCGGTGGCACGCCGGGTAAGTCTTCGGGGAATATGCCCGGAAAGTCGCACACCACTGGTACCTCAGATAATTGCGGTACTAGCGCATCCACATATTTTACGTAGGCCAAGTAGGCACTATATCTACATTTCATGCACTTCCCCGCCACCGCCATCGAAATCACCTTCGGGATCGTAGTAACGCGATCTCCATAAATCGTAACCAAACTCCCATCGGGCGCAACTAATCAAATCATCTTCTTGCGACATACGATGTTTGCTTCATAGGTTGCTAACCAGTCCATCCCTAGTACTACATCAAATCCACCTAGGGGCATCACGTGTAGCCTAGCAGCAAACCTATGACCTTCTAGTTCTATAGCACAGTCCTCTATCACATCAGTAATTCTCGTGGACTTGCCGATAGCAGTTTCTACATCAAATGGTTCACTAACATTTCTACTGCTAATAGGCAACTTAGCACAAAAAGTAGTGGAAATAAAACTCCTACTAGCACCAGAATCAAACAATACAGAGGCACAAGTTTGGTTTACTAGAAACATACCTGACACAATATCGGGATCAGCTCTGGCTTCCTCCCGGGTCATGGTGTAAGCTCTAGCGCCTGCCCTCTGCCCTCCTTCCTCTGGCTTCTTCTTCTCCGCTCCAGAGCTCTCTGCCCTTGGCTTCTTACAGTCTCTAGCGATGTGGCCAGGCTTGCCACACCTGAAGCATACATTCATTCTATCCTGCACTCACCAGTATGCTCCTTTCCACATCTACCACACCTTTTCAGCCCTGATCTTGACGACATCCCACGGTCTTCAACCTTCATCTTCTTGTAGTTTGGAGTAAAACCACCATGTCCAAACCTCTTCCCATTCTAGTTTTTACCATCCCCACTAGTCTTCTTCACCTCCACCACAGTCCCCTCTCGCTCATCATACAATCTACCCACCAAATCCACCACCAATAGAAAGGTACCTGGATGAGCAGCAATCAGGTACCTGCGAATGTCAGTTGGCAGTCCCTGGATGTACCTCTTGATCTTCCTTGACACCGGTGTCACCTGATCTGACACCAGCCTCGCCATCTCGTTGAATTTGGTGGTGTATTGCTGATGGGTCATGGTTCCCGCTTCAAGTTGCAAGAACTCCCTCTCGATTTTATCGAGTTCCCTGTGAGGAAAGAATTCCTCGATCACCAACTGCTTAAACTCCTTCCATCGCATTTTCCCGATGGCTCTGGCACCCTCAGCTTGGACAATATTGTCCCACCAACACAGTGCTGAATCAACAAAAGAGTGAGTCGCGAACTTCACCTTTTAGTCCTCACGGCACTCACTGATCTCTAAAACTACCTTTATTTCCCTCACCCAGCGGTGAGCGGCGGCAGCATTGCCATTGCCATCAAAAGTCGGGGGCTTACACCTTTGGAACGCCTCATAACTATATCCTCCGATCGCTACCCCCACTACATCATCTTCCTCCTCCTTGGACAACACAATCTCAGGCTCTGGTCGTTCCTCCTCCCTTCTAATTCCCTTTCCTGTTGATCCCTTTATATTCTCCTTCTCCTTCCTCTCCTCGTTTCTCACAGCCCTCATGACTTCAGTTACCACAGACGGCAAGACTATCCGCATGACCTGGTGTACTTCATCAACAATCGCCTCCCTAGCTGAGGCATTCAAACTAGCATTCTCATTCTCTTCGCTCCGGCCATGAACCTTAGGGTTCTCATGGGTCGTCTCAGGAGCCTTAGCACTACTCCTAGTCACTCGTGGACGGCCTCTGCCTCTAGGAGTCTTGGAAGATTTCCGACCAGCCATCCTCTAACATGCTATAAGATTCAAACACTAACACGGTCATTCAAGGTAACAACTCAGTTTATGTCAAGTATAGTAAGTCCCTAATTATAGTGGCCAGTTGTGATTAGCCACTTACTTTACTCTTCATACCCCAAGCATTCCCTATCCTGACTTAATCAGTATCTAAATCTACTAAGAGCACATAAATCAAATAGCATGCGCACATAATACAGCGTTAACATTAAGAAAAGACATACCTAATGGCACGTAGCTACTCGGGCTGACATTCCTCCAATTGTCCCATTTTCAGTTTGTGTTTAGGTTTTAAAAATTTATTTAACCCAATTCTCTTAAACTTTGGCTCTGATACCAACTTGTAAGGCCATGTTTCCGGAGACCTTGCAGTTGGTCATTCACAGCATTAAATACATTAAACGTAATAAATTTACGAACTTAAGCAGCGGAATCATTTTAACAAAAAGCCATTCATTTCATTTCATTAAAACACTGTTGTTGAGCAATACACTATTTTTTAATCGAATACAAAAGAACTGTTTAATTGCATTACAAAACAATAGCAATAATAGGTATGAATGGATGTCAGCCTTTCCCTGCCGAGTAGCTTCACCCTCGTGCCATCCTCAGCAATATTTACCTGCCAACTGAAAATGTATAAAAGTCAGCATTGCTGAGTGAGTTCTAGTTTTAAGAGTAATAAAATACTTTCTGTAGGTATATATATATATATATATATATATATATATATATATATATATATATATATATATATATATATATATATATACGAAAATACTCTTTCTATGAAAACTTCATCTCTTTATACATGAGCACGTATTAACTATACAATTAGGTAATGCTTTATCTCTTTACTGTATGCCTTTTTTTACTCTGTACTCTTTTATTTTATTATCTTTCACTATATGTATGGACCAATGAGCAATACCCTAAACTGTATACGCGGGGGAAATGGTGTTGGGCCCTCTTTTTTCCCACAAGGGGCTCTACATACTGTATACAAGGCTGACCAAGACACCTAGGGTATGCTGCAAAGGACCGCCAGTCTCAATTGACTGACCCCGTGAGCATCTGAAGGTAGCTAACCCGCATCACGGTTGAGTTAACGACCTCATGGTCGTGTCCCTCTTGTAAGCTTGCAAGTCTTGTTAACATTTTAATTACGTTCCACTTCTCTTCTTCATTGCTCTTTCACTTTATTATTAGTAATACTTTACGTTATGATTATAAGCACACCACGTAAAGTCACATACTAATAATAATAAGGAACAATCATAAAATAATCATAATCATGCATGAAACCCATCATTAATAAACCCTAGTCAAACCTCGGTCAAAACCCTAAAAGCACAGACTCCCAAAAATTCGGAAATAAATTCTAAGTGTTAGGCGCTTAGACACTATTTGGGCGCATGGGCCCTGTTTGGGCGCTTCATCACTATACAGGCGCATCAGGCCAACACTTAACTGTTTTAACACTTAGGCGCATGAACCATTCAGGCGCATGGACACTATTAGGGCGTATGACCCATTCGGACGCATGGAAACTTATACGCATGGGCTATCCGGGCGTATGGACACTTAGGCGCATAGGGTTATTCAGACGCATGGGTACTATTGGGGCGCATGGCCCTACACTTAGGTGTCTGACTAATTTTCTAGGCGTATGAGGGCACTGTTCAGGCGCATGAGATATACTTAATCATTTCTAAGGCAATTCTAGGCACATGGGCCTTATTTAGGCGCATGAACCTTCTGTTCAACATGTTTCTAAGATAATTTCGAATCCAAACATCAAGCCTATCTGTTCTAAGCTTACCAAGGCTATTCTAAGCATGAACAACTTATAAGCATCTAAGAAACTTCATCAAACATGCATAATACACACGGGTATACATACATAAACATTTGAAAATCGTTTTAGTACATTTTCAGCCCCAAGAAAAGTTTAAAACAAGTAAAACCGGGATCTAGAAACTCACCCGATGCAACTTTAGGTGTTTCTTCCTTCCAACCCGTTTGCAAATGAGTTCGAACACCTAAAAACACACCAAAACACACACACACGGACACACACACAAGCACATAAGCAAATAAGCATATAACCGAGACAAAACCCAACATAAACACTTAAAACCTTGAATTCTTACCTTGAATTCAATCTTCTTCTTCTTTTTCTTCAACCGAGAGTTTCTCTGCTCTCTCTCTCTCTCTAATCCGAATGAAAATGGTGATGTGAAGTGAGGGTGGGCGGCCATGCCCACCTTTACACCAACATTTTGTACTTTTGTCCTTTTTACACTTTTAACCCCTCAACTTGGGTTTTATTGACATTTCCTTTCTTTATTCTTCAACTCTTATCTTTCTTTTCTTTTTAAAGAATAACCGGGCGTTACAGGTTTTATCCTTGAACGAGACAGTATAAAACCTGGGGGAGAGTGGGGGAAACCCGAACCCGAGTGGAAACACCACCCTTGAATTTTATGATACCTGAACCCCCAAAATCCAGTGAAAATTTATAAGGCACCACTGACTCCAAATTCCCATTAGGTTTATATTTACTCGACTAAATGGAAAAATAGAGAAAGAGTAGGAAGACACCATATAAAAAGGACAACAATCACGAAAAATGAGAAAATTTGAAGTGACATTGATATGTCACCCAGGAGAAAACAGAGAAAAGGGGATGCCTGTTAGTGGTCCTGTGGATTAAAGTTCTTGTAAGCATTGAGCTATAAAGTCAAACCTTTTTTATGTATTTAGGTAGTACGGATGTTGAGCAATTTTTTGGGAATTCGATTTTAGCTAGTATCGGTTGGTGTTTTATGATGTAAATTAAAATATTAAAATATAATTATTGAAAAAATTGAATGAAAGAAAACAATTATAAATATTTGGTATGTGCAAATAGTATATATATTTTGGTAAAGGTTTTTTTGCACATATTTAGTTTTAAATAGTTATTACTAATACTAAACTACTCACACAAAATACAAGTGTACCTGTCATGAGATAATATAGTGATGGTAAGAACCGAGTATTAATCCATAAACATACTAAGCTTACTCAACATCCCTCATAATGGACTATTAGTTTTGATTTAGGAGATGATAAGTTAAACAAAAAAAATGGTGATTCTTTTAGTGAAGTGAGGTTATTATCCTAGTTTTGATTACACTTATGTAATTGTGACGCATTGGTAGTGTGATTAAATATTTTGGCTAATGTAATTATGTTAATGTTTATAAACGTTAGTCAATGTGGATTTCTTGTCTGCCAGCACCGTAGTGATAAGGACACCAACATGAGTAACTTACAATACTGATCAATCCAAGCCACTTATGATGTTGGTAGATCTCAGTAACCTTTCAACATATGATTGCTGAAAAAACAACTTAATGTTAGAAAGAGAGTTGATCAAGTTACTTTTTAACATACCATAACAACTATTGTAGAATTCTCAGACTAATAAAAAGAAACCCGTAAATGATCAAAAAGCTAAAGTTATATAATTTCTAATAACCATTTCTAGTTCATAACGGTGGATTTATATTGAAGACTAGTTTCACAAATAAATTTAGTTCATATGTTTTTCAACCTTGTGTGACATTCACAATTAAAAATCATATGTGTAGAACTCCTCATTCAAATATGGATGCTACCATCAAAATTTTACCCAAGATTACTATAACATTAACATTATATAAACCATACAGCTTGTTCATCACAAGTTACATAAAATATCAGTGAATTAGGATAATAAATGAAGTTTAGCTCATAATGAGCTTGAAGATAACAACAAAGATAGAAGACAGTAATGAAATAATCTGTAATTAGAACAATCAAATCGGTGATTCACTATGTATGATGTTAAATATTCCCGAGCTTCTTCTAAGTATTAAATGGACCTCCAAAACCTTCTAAAGACTTCCAAAGGCTGGGTTCCCAAAAGGGAACACTAATACTTTACCTCCCAAAAGCTTTTCTCAAATTTGCAAATGAAGTCGTATTTATAGACTTTCTAGAGTGTTTAAGCATGGCCTCGTGCCTAAAAGGCACAACCCCATGCTAGTACAATGCACATAAAAGTTGGTTGGCTTGTACTCTCAGGAATTATCAGGCACGACCCTGTGATCAATGGGGCACAACCCCGTATTTATGGTGGGGCATGGACCCATGCCTCCTTGGGCACGTCGGGCGTGCCTCGGGTCAGGGAATCGTACTTTTTGTCCTGTCGGACTAACAAACACAGGTGTGTGCTGATTTTAGCATGGGAATGTGTTTTAGGCTGGCCATAGGGGCATGCTTGAATTCCAAAGCTTGGTTTTCTTCAATTTCTTCTTATTTAATCCCCTTTTGTTTATCTTTTTCTTATCCAAGCTTAAAAACACAATTGATTTAATTATCAAAACATCATTTTAGTAACAAATTTTAGAATGATTGATGTGCAATTAACGTTTTTATATGTATAATTTGGAACACATGTATATTACAAAAGTCTTTAAAATATTAAAAGAAATAGATAAATACTAAAATTATTAAATGCATAGTATGCCCTAGAAAAATATTGATATTATAGTTATTCTAAATATGAAGATATATATATATATATATATATATATATATTATATATATATATATATATATATATATATATATATATATATATATATATATATATATAAAAGTTATATACTTAAATATTTAAATAAAATAATAGTTAATTTAGTATAAAAATATAATTAGTAAATATAAATTTAAATGCCAATTTATAGTATCATAAATAAAATAAAATATAATAAAGTTAATTAAATAATATCATATTATTAAATAATGTATTAATAATTTTTATTAAATACATGAAAGAGACAGGCAAACACGTCAAGTTATATAGCATTTAATAGACAAATTCACTATATTGCCCGTAAAATGTTTCATTCTTAGTACCATCTAATACCATACTTATAAATATACACTCACTTCATATTTGTAGGGACAGCCATCAATCTACCACTTATAAGATTATGATATGAAAAATGTAATTGTATTTTTCTCTATGAGATTCGAGTGGAGACAGCTATGATCATGGTAGCTGCGGGGAAGTAGGCACGAATAATGTCGATTAAATATAATTTATGTAGATACCATGTTTGAAAATACTGAAATAAATACAATTCTTTAACTCAACCAATTTAATTTAGAAAATATTCTCAAAAAGTCCATTTGACTATAATTTTCTCTCAACATGTTTCTTTGACCAAACCATCCTAACAAATGTTGTCACCTAATAGAGTCATCTTCACCCCTTAAATAGAGTTGTCAGAATTTTCATTTAATGAATATGTTTTGTGCATGAGTCCAAACCCATTTAGAAATAAGTTCGATCAAACTTAAACACAATTGAACAACAATATTTAAAGGTCGAAAGACCTTTTTATGTTCCAACGACTTTATTGAAGGTTCAGACTATCCTCTTTACGTTCAGACGACTCTAATTAAAGTTTGAATCGCTCTAGTTAAGGTTTGAACGTCCCCATTTAAAATGAATATAGTTTTGAGAATAGGTTTGTAACATAAACATTTTAAGGGACAAATGAGATTAAGAATTTTCTCTTTATTTATACTAGGTTAGTATCTCGTGTATTACACGGGTTGAATAAGTAAATTATTAAATAATTTGTAAAACAATATATGAATTATAAAACCATGCTTGAAGATAAAATATATTATAATTATGTATAAATAGTTACTTTCAGTAAATAAATAATAATGTATTTTTCTTAAACTTTTTTTATAAAAAATAATGATTTTTAAATATTTTGTTTTAAATAAAATGATTTTTTTGTTTTTTATTTTTTTTTTTGTTTTTAAAAAGAGTGTTTTGAATTGTCACACCCTCAAAATCCACTTGCGGAGTTTTACCGCGAGGCATGTGAACAAACCAGGATCACAGTCAATAGTTACTCAGAACGACCCTATATGCCATAATTTAAATAAAATCAACCAAAGTACAAACTTTAAACTGTGCGGAAGCGTTTTGAAAACAACCCAAAGAAGTAAAAGTATAACCATGGCAAAACATGTGCCAACCCAAAAGAGTAACAATAATCATTAAAATACTAAAAATGTCTTGGGAACCGAGTCTTAGAATGCAAGTGAACCATGCAGTGCTCCTATGGCAAGCAAGCTAATGACCTGAGAATAGCATACTAAAATGTCAACACAATGGTTGGTGAGTTCAAGAGATATTCAAACATAAACAATTTAATAATAGAAATATAAAAGTAGTGCATTGTAACAGATAGCTAGTCTATTAACAACAAATATTATTTCATAGTGATTTCGCAATTGAAGCTGACTGTGTTGCGTTGTTGCCTCCTGTCACGACTTAACAGGTCGTGACAATGTTTATTATGACAACTTGCACCTGGTTGACCTCGAGTCACACAGGTGGGGCTCGTCAGACCCAGTAGTACCACCCAAATTTCCCCGCTATTCAATATTAACAATTCGAAAGTGTGAGGACTTTTCCATGATATCAACACTATATAATATTATACACAACTTGAATATATAAAGCGTTTGTGATTTACCAGTATGCTATCTCCCCCAAAAGAGATTAAATAAAGAGTGGGGCGTGAACTCACCTGATATGCGTATAGATACTTAGATTTTGACTTGACAAACAGAATAGACAGACAACCTTCAGAGGTTACCTAGATCATATAAGTACATGAGTACGTGTAAGCAAAGAACATGTGAAACCCTAAGTACACTACAACCAAGGACTCAAGATTTCAAACAAAACAAACATGTTTGACCTAGTTGACCCGTTTGACCCGTTGGTGACTTTATGTGTTGTAAACCATTCAAGTAATCATTCATATATATCATACATAGTTAACATTCAAATAGATCATATGTATGCTATATTATCCAGGTGTATCACTTAAATCATCATACAACCAAGTATCATACCAGTCATGCGGATCTAGAACATTAACATATCCACTAGTTATCACACAACTAACATGTCACACAAAGATCAAACCACTCACCACATGCCATGTGAAGCCACTCACGACTTCACACCCTAAACCCTGCCAATCCTACTAAGTAGGGGCCTCAGATTCGCACGTGTGTATGATGATCACAATCATATTCATTACATCCAGCATACACCACAATAATCAATTTCCAGTCCCAAACATGATGTCCTACTACTAAACAACATCCAAATCATACATGATCATAAATGTCTAAATATCATTCATGATTACCCCAGCATCACATACAACCAAATTACCATGTTCTGCCACCTTAGAATTAATCCATGATCATACTAACATGCTCCTAACATCCCAAACATGTTCAAACTATCATTTTTCAGACTTTATGCAATTAAAGTTTCCCTTTTGGGAAAGTACATCCCAAAATCTATTAAACATCCTATGCATTCATGAATTCATCATTAATATACCAATTCAAGTTCATAACAATATCTAGACATGATCAACAATACCTAATCACCATAATCTAACAATCTTCATGAACAAAAGTTTCTACTGTTGGCAAGCTATGAACAACAACATCCATTCAAAGATTTCTAGCATTCATAACAACAATCTAGCATCTAATCATCATCATGAACACATCCATAACATCAATTCATCAATAATTCAACATTACATGCAAAATAAAGTTACTATTATTAGTAAGCTATGAACATCAACATCAATTCATCAATTTCTTGCAAAATCAATGTAACCTAGCATTCATACAACCTACTAATCATCATACATTCATCAAACAATCACCAACTTCACATAATCATGCCATTTTCGAATTAGGGTTTGCTTATAATCAAAGTTCATGATCAATCCACTAAAAACATACAATTCATGCATAATCAACGTTAAACAACATGTAATCAATCCAACTAACACATTAACATCATCAAACAACATCAAATTCGACCCCATGAAGACCAATTTCGCAACTAGGGTTCGGCCCTTAACAAGAACCCGCAAAAACATGAAAAATCTAACCTTTAAACGTGTTATAGCTTGCAATTGATGATTCCCACGAGTTGTATTGCTTGAAATCAATCAAAATCTTGGCTTGAAGGTTAGTTCTAGGTTGAAATCGCAATTGGAGAGGTGAAGGTGATGGTTTGCGGCCGATTTGGGGTTTGGGGGGATTAGGGTTTGTAATTTTGTTAAGTTTTAGTTTTAGGTAATTACACTTAACCCCCTTATTTTATATTTTATAAAAACTATTCTTTTAAACACTTTTTGAAAGGTTTTAACTTAATAATACCAACATTATTAATCAACAATAATAATATTTACATTATTTCCACAACTCACAAGATAGGCAATTTAAACATACGCGTTTCCACGTTACGCGATAAAATTCACCGTTAACGTTTAAATTGTGTAAACACATAAGCATAACACAATAATCACATAATCAATTAGATTATCAATAACGTAACATTATTAATTATTATTAGGTCACCAACGTTAAACGACTACTAGTGTGTGTTCACGACACGTGTATGCAAGACTTAACGGAACTAACGGAGTTTGGTAACGGAATTTACCGGATGTCACATGAATTAAAAAAATAGATTTTCAATTTATTAAATTATACATTTTTTTTAATTTAAAATGATATTATTAATATTATTAGTATTCAATATTAGTTTTAATAATAGAGATAAATGAGAAAGTTAGTATACTTAGTCTTACAATTGTATTACGTCTTATCTTATTTTTTCTATACAATAGATAGATTGATAGGCGGATAGACAAATTCGTATATAGATAAATTGGCTAGAAACTCATTTATTAAACCGATTATAGTTCGTAATAAAAATAAATATTAACAATACGATATTTTAATATAAGATATGAATTATATATACGTAATAGTTTAAGAATATAAAACGATTATATTATTTTTTTAATTCTCTTATCTAAATAGTTGCATTTTCAAATATTTATTATAATATTCTTTTATAAAAAAATATTTTTTATAAAAATCTTGTTTATTAAAAACTCTGGTCTGTAATTATTCTGGTTGTTTTAATAAGATTGTTTGACTAACTTTGAAATTATTTTCAACTTTTTTCCACCTAGCTTTCATTGGCTTCATTTTTAGTGTCTAGGCTCCATTGTCATGGAAATATACCTACAACAAGTCAAGTGGTTTAGATTAGGAGGTGAATATTGATGGGTTTCAAGGTACTAAAGTTTTGGATTAACTAACACGACGGTAAGTTTCAACTTTATGCTTAATGTTTTGGCCATGTAAGCAGTCTACATCATAAAAAAACTAACGGGTATAATTCCCAATTAGTAAGAATCATTGGAGTAAAAAAGCTAATAGTTAAGAGTGTCTAAAAATATTTACCGAGTTTGGATTAGTTCCGATCAATAAATAAAAGTTGGAATATTAAAATCTAATAACACAACTAGTTATTATGTTATTGGAAGTATTATTAGTAATAAAAATGAAAGTTGCAAGTATCAATAATCGAATTAATTATAAGGATTATTATCGATCAATGAGTAATAATTTAAATTACTATATCTAGTTTGTCTTTATATTTTACAATAGTAGTGTTACATTCTTAATACCATCAAATACCACACTTATAAATATACACTCACTTCATATTTGTAGGGACAATCATCAATCTATTACTTATAAGATGATGATAGAAAAAACGTAATTGTATTTTTCTTTATGAGATTCCGATGGAGCCAGCTATGATCATGGTAGTTGCGGTGAAGTAGGCCCAAGTAATGTCGATTAAATATAATTTATGTAGATACTGTGTTTGAAACTACCGAAATAAATACAATTCTTTAACTCAACCAATTTAATTTAAAAAATATTCTCAAAAAGTCCATTTGACTATAATTTTCTCTCAAAATGTTTCTTTGACCCAACCATCTAACAAATGTTGCCACCTAATAGAGTCAACTTCAACCCTTACATAGTGTCTGCTAGAATTTTCATTTAACGGACATGTTTTGTGCACGGTCCAAACCCATTTACAAATAGGTTCAATCGAACATAAACACTATTGAACAACACTATTTATGTTCAAACGGCTCTATTGAAGGTTCAGATGATTCTATTTACGTTCAAACGACTCTAATTAAAGTTTGGACAACTAGTTTAGGTTTGAACGACCCCATTTAAAACGAATATATTTTTGAGAATAGGTTTGTGAAATAAACATTTTAAGGGACAAATGAGATTAGAATTTTCTCTTTTTTGTGGCACAGGCTCCTCTTCTTCCTCCTCCACATCATCAGAGAGAACCGTCTCCGGCTCTGGTTGATCCCGTCCTCCCGAGGACCTGTTTCTTTCCTTTCTTTCCCCATCCCTTACGGTCTTGATCACTTCGGTCACCACAGATGGTAGATACATCTACATGACCTGGTGAACCTCTTCCACTACAGCCTCTTTTACTGAGGCTCTCATGTTGGCGCTCTCGTCGCCACCCTCTGGATGAGGAGTCTCTGGTTCTTCATAAACCACTTTCTCTACTCTGGTCTCCCTCTCTTGGGTCGCGGAGCAGCACCGTGACCTCCACCGCGAGAGGCCTTTAAAGATCTACCGCTAGCCATCCTCTAAGCATACTATAAGATTCAAACACTAACACGATCATTCAAGGTAATACTCAGTTTATGTCAAGTATAGTAAGTCCCTAATTACAGTGGCCAGTTGTGATTAGGCACTTACTTTACTCTTCATACCCCAAGCATCTCCTATCCTGACTTAATCAGTATCTAAATCTACTAAGAGCACATAATCAAATAGCATGCGCACATAATACCGGTTAATCATTAGGAAAAGACATACCTGATGGCACGTAGCTACTCGGCTGACATCCCTCCATTTGTCCCATTTTCAGTTTAAGTTTAGGTTCTAAAAGTTTATTTAACCCAATTCTCTTAAACCTGGCTCTGATACCAACTTGTAAGGCCCCGTTCCCGGAAACCTCACAGTTGGTCAATCATAGCAATTAAAACATTAAACATTACAATTAAACAAGCTTAAGAAGCGGAAATAATTTATCAAAAGCCATTCACTTCATTTAAAACACTGTTGTTAAGCAATACATCATCATTGAGTGTTTACAAAACACTTGTTTATATGCATTACAAAACAACAGCAACACAGAATACGAATGGATGTCAGACTTTGACTTTCCCCGCCGAGTAGCTTCACCCTCGTGCCATCCTCAGCAATAATTACCTGCCAACTGAAAATGTATAAAAGTCAGCGTTGCTGAGTGAGCTCTAGTTTTATAAGTAATAAAACACTTTCTATATGTTGTATATGAAAATACTCTTTTCTGTAAAATACAACTCTGTACTGTATATGCGAGCACGCATCAACTATATGAACAAATATTGTTTGTTCTCTTTACTGTAGGCCTTATCTGTTCTATAAACTTTTATCTTTATGGTTCACTTCTGTATGGACCAGTGAGCAATACTCCAACTATATGCGCGATGGAAAATGGGTGATGGGCCATCTATATCCCTCGAAAGGGTTAACTGTATCCCTCGAAAGGGTCAACTATATCCCCCGAAAGGGTCAACTGTATCCCTCGAAAGGGTTCTGTGTACTATGTACAAGGCCAAACCAATCACCCAGGACACGCTGCAAAGGTCCTGCCAATCTCAATTGATTGACTCTGTGTGCATAATAGGGTAGCTAACCCGCAGCACAGTTGAGCTAACAACAACATGGTCGTGTACCTCCTGTAAGCCTGCAAGACTTGTTAACATTTTCATTAATGTTCCTCTTCTTTCTTTATTTCTCTTTCACTTTATTATTATGATATACTTTACGTTACGATAATAACATACCACGTAAAGTCACATACTATAAGTAATAATTATAATAGCAATAACAATAATAAGGAACTAGGATCCCTTCCTATGCTTCCACTGTATACGCACAAGAGGAACCACTTTATTTCTCAGCCTCTTCTCTTTATGATCGATGATTGCCACTGGTTGCTCCGCATAATTGAGCCCTTTGTCTACTTCGATATCCTCCAATGGAACAATCATGTCTTCATCGCTAAACACTTTCTCAGATGAGATACATGGAATGTCGGGTGAATCCCACTTAACTCATCTGGTAATTCCAACCTATAGCCACCTCTCCTACTCGAGCAGTGATTCGGAAAGGTCCTATATATCTTGGGCTCAACTTGCCCCGCTTCCTGAATCGGATAATACCTTTCCAAGGTGAGACCTTCAACATAACCCGGTCACCCACCTGGAACTTGATCGGTCTACGTCGTCTATCGGCATACGACTTCTGCCTATCTTTAGTTGCCTTCATGAAGGCTTTAATCTTCTCAAGCTTCTCAGTCGTAGCCTTGATTACCTTGACGCTCCCCAATCCTTTTGACCAATATCACCCCAACAAAGGGGTGTTCTGCATCGCCTACCGTATAACATCTCGTATGGTGGCATGCCAATGCTGGCATGATAGCTATTGTTGTACGAGAATTCAGCTAACGGTAAGTGGTCATCCAAACTTCCCCCAAAATGAATCACACATGCCCGAATATGTCTTCTAATGTCTGAATGGTCCTTTCTGACTTACCATCAGTTTGGGGATGATAAGCCGTGCTAATATGTAACCTCGTCCCCATGGCATCGTGGAATTTCTTCCAGAATTTAGACGTAAACTGTGTGTCACGATCAGACACAATGGACACCAGCACACCATGACGGGTTACAATCTCCTTGATGAACAAGTCAGCCAACCTCTCGGATGAATATGTCTCACGGATTGGTAGGAAGTGAGCACTCTTCGTCAAGCAGTCAACAATCACCCATATGGCATCGTACCCCTTCGGAGTATGTGGTAGCTTTGTAATGAAATCCATGGTGATGTGCTCCCACTTCCATTCCGGTATATCCAAAGGCTGGATCTTCCCATACGGCTTCTGATGTTCTGCCTTCACTTGCAAGCAAGTAAGACACTTACTCACATACTCCGCCACGTCACGTTTCATACCCGGCTACCAATAATCTTTCTTCATGTCTTGATACATCTTTGTGGCACCAGGATGAATGGAGTATCGAGTCTTGTGAGCTTCATCCATAATCCTCACACGTAGATCCCCGAAACGAGGAATCCACACCCATCCAAATTGAGTTTTAACACCAAGTGTGTTTTCACTCAATTCCCCAACCAGACCTCTCATTCTTTCAGAGTTCAGATGATCTTCTTTTAATGCCTCATCTTGAAACCCCTTGACTTGCTTCATTACATCAGAGGTCATGATCAGTTGGTATGCTTTCACCCGAATCGGCTCGGGCCTCTCCTTCCGGCTAAGAGCATCGGCCACCACGTTGGCTTTGCCCGGATGGTAATGGATCTCGCAATCATAATCCTTTATAAGCTCCAACCATCGCCTCTGCTCATGTTCAAATCTTTTTGCTCAAAGAAGTATTTCAAGCTCTTGTGGTCCGTGAAAATGGTGCACTTCGTTCTGTACAGATAGTGCCTCCAAATCTTTAGTGCAAAGACCACGACTACTAGCTCCAGGTCATGAGTAGGGTAGTTGACCTCATGGACTTTCAACTGTCGGGATGCATAGGCTATAACCTTCCCTCTTTGCATTAATACACACCCCAACCCCGAGCAGGAAGCATCTGAGTTCCTCGCTTCCTTCGGGTAACGACAAGACAGGAGCTTGAGTCAGCCTTACCTTTAACTCCTCAAACGCTTGTTCTTGAGCTTGACCCCACGTAAACTTTACATCCTTTCGGGTCAACTTGGTCAGTGGAGAAGCGATCTTGGAAAAATCCTAAATGAACCTTCGATAATAACCCGCCAACCCCAAGAAACTACGAATCTCGGATGGCATCCTCGGAGACTTCCATTGCATCACCGCCTCCACCTTAGCAGGGTCTACCATAATCCCCTCTGGTTTATCACTTGACCCAAGAATTGAACTTCGTGTAACCAGAACGCGCATTTGGAGAATTTGGCATACAACTTCTCCCTTCTCAAGGTCTCTAACACCTCCTGAATGTGATCGGCATACTCCTCCTTGCTCCTTGAATAAATCAGGATATCATCAATAAACACAATCACTGATTTATCTAACATTGACCGACACACTCGATTCATCAAGTCCATAAAAGCAGCTGGCGCATTGGTCAGACCAAATGACATAACAAGGAATTCATAGTGATCGTAGCGCGTGCGAAAAGCTATTTTAGGGATATCCTGCTCCTTTACCTTCAGCTGATGGTAACCAGATCGAAGATCTATCCTTGAAAACCAACTGGCACCTTGGAGCTGATCAAACAAATCATCTATTCTTGATAGGGGGTATCGGTTCTTCACCGTTAACTTGTTCAGCTCTCGGTAGTCAATACACATCCTCATACTACCGTCTTTCTTCATCACAAATAGGATCGGAGCACCCCAGGGAGAGATACTCGGTCTAATGAACCCCTTATCGAGCAGCTCTTGCAACTGTTCCATGAGTTCTTTCATTTTTGTGGGAGCTAATTGATACGGTGCTTTGGCAATGGGTTGAGCACTGGGTACCAAGTCAATTTGGAACTCAATCTCGCGATCTAGTGGCACATCGGGTAAGTCTTCCGGGAATACGTCCGGAAAGTCACACACAACTGGTACATCAGATAGTTGCGGTGTTAGCGCGTCCACATCCTTCACGTAGGCCAAGTAGGCACTACATCCACGCCTCATGCACTTTCCTGCCACCGCCATCGAAATCAGTTTTGGAATCGTCATGACGCGATCTCCATAAATCGTAACCAAACTCCCATCGGACGCAACTAATCGAATTATCTTCTTGCGGCACATAATATTTGCTTCATAGGTTGCTAGCTAGTCTATCCCTAGTACTACATCAAATCCACCTAGGGGTATCACATGTAACCTAGCAGCAAACCTATGACCTTCTAGTTCTATGGCACAGTCCTCTATCACATTGGTAATTCTAGTGGACTTACCAATAGCAATTTCTACATCGAATGGTGCACTGACCTTTCTACTAATAACATGCAACTTAGCGCAAAAAGTAGTAGAAATAAAACTCCTACTAGCACCAGAATCAAACAATATAGAGGCACAAGTTTGGTTTACAAGAAACATACCTGACACAACATCGGGATCAGCTCTGGCTTCCTCCCGGGTCATGGTGTAAGCTCTAGCACCTACCCTCTACCCTCCTTCCTCCGGCTTCTTCTTCTCTGCCCCAAAACTCTCTGCCCTCGGCTTCTTACAGTCTCTAGCGGTGTGGCCAGGCTGACCACACCTGAAGCATACGTTCATCCCCATTCTGCACTCACCAGTATGCTCCCTTCCATATTTGTCACACCTCCTCAGCCCCGATCCAGATGTGACCACACGTCGATCACCCACCTTTGCCACCTTCTTGTTTGGAGCAGTTCTACCACGTCCAAACCGTTTCCCATTCCAGTTCCGACTACCACCATCCTTCTTATCCACCTCAGCCACCACCACCTCGCGCTCATCATATAATCTGCCAGCCAAGTCAACTGCCGACCTGAAAGTGCTCGGCCGGGCGGCAATCATATGCCTACGGATATCCGCCGGCAGCCCCTGGATGTATCTTTTAATCTTTCGTGACAATGGTGTCACTTGATCGGGCACCAACCATGCCATTTCACTGAATTTGGTGGTGTATTGCTGGTGTGTCATCGTTCCCGCCTCCAGCTACAGGAAGTCTCTTTCTACCTTGTCCATCTCTCTGTGAGGACAAAATTCCTCAATCACTAGCTTCTTCAGTTCAGGTCATCTCATTATTCCAATGGCCCTGCTACCCTCGGCTTGGACAATGTTGTCCCACCAGCACAAGGCCGAGTCCACAAAGGAGTGGGTAGCGAATTTCACCTTCTGATCCTCACGACACTCACTGATATCAGGACAGCCTCCATCTCCCATACCCACCGGTGAGCAGCTTCCGCAGTGTCGTTTCCATCGAAAGTAAGGGGCTTACATCTCACAAACGCCCTATAGTTACAACCTCGAGTCGCCTCCGGCACAGGCTCCTCTTCTTCCTCCTCCTCATCATCAAAGAGAACCGTCTCTGGCTCTGGTTGATCCCGTCCTCCCAAGGACCTGTTTCTTTCCTTTCTTTCCCTATCCCTTACGGCCTTGATCACTTCGGTCACCACAGATGGTAGAATCGTCTGCATGACCTGGTGAACCTCTTCCACTACAGCCTCTTTTACTGAGGCTCTCATGTTGGCGCTCTCGTCGCCACCCTCTGGATGAGGGGTCTCTGGTTCTTCATAAACCACTTTCTCTACTTTGGGTCTCCCTCTCTTGGGTCGCGGAGCAGCACCGTGACCTCCACCGCGAGAGGCCTTTGAAGATCTACCGCCAGCCATCCTCTAAGCACACTATAAGATTCAAACACTAACACGGTCATTCAAGGTAATACTCGGTTTATGTCAAGTATAGTAAGTCCCTAATTACAGTGGCCAGTTGTGATTAGCCACTTACTTTACTCTTCATACCCCAAGCATCTCCTATCCTGACTTAATCAGTATCTAAATCTACTAAGAGCACATAATCAAATAGCATGCGCACATAATACCGATTAATCATTAGGAAAAGACATACCTGATGGCACGTAGCTACTCGGCTGACATCCCTCCATTTGTCCCATTTTCAGTTTAAGTTTAGGTTTTAAAAGTTTATTTAACCCAATTCTCTTAAACCTGGCTCTGATACCAACTTGTAAGGCCCCGTTCCCGGAAACCTCACAGTTGGTCAATCATAGCAATTAAAACATTAAACATTACAATTAAACAAGCTTAAGGAGCGGAAATAATTTATCAAAAGCTATTCACTTCATTTAAAACACTGTTATTAAGCAATACATCATCATTGAGTGTTTACAAAAGACTTGTTTATATGCATTACAAAACAACAGCAACACAAAATACGAACGGATGTCAGACTTTGACTTTCCCCGCCGAGTAGCTTCACCCTCGTGCTATCCTCAGCAATAATTACCTGCCAACTGAAAATGTATAAAAGTCAGCGTTGCTGAGTGAGCTCTAGTTTTATAAGTAATAAAACACTTTCTATATGTTGTATATGAAAATACTCTTTTCTGTAAAATACAACTCTGTACTGTATATGCGAGCACGCATCAACTATATGAACAAATATTGTTTGTTCTCTTTACTGTAGGCCTTATCTGTTCTATAAACTTTTATCTTTATGTTTCACTTTCTGTATGGACCAGTGAGCAATACTCCAACTATATGCGCGATGGAAAATGGGTGATGGGCCATCTATATCCCTCGAAAGGGTCAACTGTATCCCTCGAAAGGGTCAACTATATCCCCCGAAAGGGTCAACTGTATCCCTCGAAAGGGTTCTGTGTACTATATACAAGGCCAACCCAATCACCCAGGACACGCTGCAAAGGTCCTGCTAATCTCAATTGATTGACCCTGTGTGCATAATAGGGTAGCTAACCCGCAGCACAGTTGAGCTAACGACAACATGGCCGTGTACCTCTTGTAAGCTTGCAAGACTTGTTAACATTTTCATTAATGTTCCTCTTCTTTCTTTATTTCTCTTTCACTTTATTATTACGATATAATTTACGTTACGATAATAACATACCACGTAAAGTCACATACTATAAGTAATAATAATAATAATAGCAATAACAATAATAAGGAACAGTCATAATCAATCATATCATGCATGAAACAACATCATTAATAAGCCCTTAGTCAACCTCGGTCAAAACCCTAAGGCACAGACTCCCAGAAAAATTCTGTAAAAATTTCTAAGTCTTAGACGCATGGGAACTATTTGGGCGCATGAGCCCTGTTCGGGCGTTTCATCACTATGTAGGCGCATCAGCCAACACTTAAGCATTTTCACTTTAGGAGCATGAGCTATTCAGGCGCATGGGCACTATTGGTGCGTATGAACACTTAGACGCATAAGTAATTCAGACGCATGGGCACTTAGGCGCATGAGCCACTTGGGTGCATGGGCATTATTGGGGCGCATGGCCCTACACTTAGTCGTCCAGCTAACATTTCTAGGCGCATGGGCTGTACTTAATCATTTCTAAGGTAATCGTAGGCGCATGGGCTACTGCTTGGGCGCATGGATTACACTTAGTTCTTTCTAAGACATTTTCAGGCGCATGAGCCTTATCTAGGCGCATGGACCTTCTGTTCGTCATGTTTCCGGTATGTTTTCAACCCAATCATCAAATCCATCTGTTCTAAGCTTAATGTGGCTATTCTAAACATGAATAACCTATAAGCATTCAAGAATCACATTCATTCATGCACAATACATACGGGCATACATACTCAAACATTTGAAAATCTTTTACATATATTTTCAGCCCCAAAGATGTTTAAAAACAAGTAAAAACCAGGGTCTAGAACTCACCTGGTGCAACTTGGGTGTTCTTCCTTTTTACCCGCTTGCTATGAGTTCAAAACACCTAGAAAGAACATCCAAAGACACACACACACGAGCACAAACACAACCCATAAGCATACAAACACATAACCAGGACAAAACCCGTCATAAATATGCAAAAACCACGAATTCTTACCTTGAATTCGATTTCTTCTTTTCTTCTTTTCTTCTTTTCTTCTTCTTCAAAACCGAAGTTCTGCTCTCTTCTCTCTCGAATCCGATTGAAAATGGTGATGTGAAGTGAGGGTGGGCGGCCATGCCCACCTTTACACCAACTTTTCAAAGTTTTGTCCTTTTGGATACTTTTGGTCCCTCCACTTGGACCTTATAGTTTTTCTTTCTTTTAGTCTTAATTTCTTATCTTTTAGAAAAATAACCGGGTGTTACATCTTTTTTTATTAGATTCTATAGATATAGATAACTAGGTTAGTATCCCGTGTATTACACGGGTTAAACAAATAAAATATTAAATAATTAGTAATAAACATTTATGAATTATAAAGTCTTGTTTGAAGATTAAGATGATTATAATTACATATAAATAGTATAGATAGTTATTTTAAGTAAATAAATAAAAATATATAGTTTTTAAAGTTTTATAAAACATTTATGGTTTTTAAATATTTTGTTTTAAGAAAAATTAACTGCGTTTAAAAAAGCTCATTCTATTATGTATTTTATAAAACTTTTATTTTTTAAAACTGTGTTTTAATTAAAAAATAGGTTTTTATTTTTCATAATATGTAGTTTTAGTTTGAAAATGGCATGAGCAATATTATTAGTATTCAATATTATTATTAATAATAGATTGAAATAAGAAAATTATTAAGATGATACTATAATCGTATTTTTTATTTATAAATAGATAGATAGACAGCCAGATAGATAAATAGTCTAGAAACTTACTTAACAAATGAATTATAATTATAATAAACACGAAAAGGTACATTATAATATTTAATATACGATGTGATTAAAAAAATTATACATATGTAATAGTTCAAAAATAAAACAATTATACTATTTTTAACTCTTTTATCTAAATAGTTTAATTTTTAAACATTAATTTTAAGATTTTTATATAAATTTATTTTATATAAATATTTCGATTATTAAAAGCTTTGGTTTGTACTTATCCTCGTTGTTTTAATATAACTGCTATTAGAATTTTCACTTTTTTATAATTTTTTTTAATAAAGGACCGATTTAAAATATATTTTGTGTCATAAAGGTTTAGTGTCTTAGAAAATTTATTTTATATAGTTTTCCTATTATTTATATTTTATTAAAAAGATGTGATTTTTAATTTGCCTAATAAAAACTATTTTTAAAATGACAATTTGATTTTAATAATTTAAATAAGAGAGAGAAATGTAACAATTAATAGATTAATTTTTATTAAGAAAGAGAAATTAGTTTGAGTGTTTAAAATACTATAATACTTTTTTGGAGAGAAAATGATTTAAGGATGTCTATGAGAATGAAAAGTGGCAAAATATGTCTTTAGAGATTGACAAATGACAAAAAAAACTTTCTTTTATTAGATACAATAGATACTAATTATAATTTAGTTATGTATTGTGGTTTATATTTTATGTTTTATAAATTGTATTCACTTTGATTTTTTATTTTTTTATTTTTAACCGTATATTTTTCATCTTTTCTTTTAATCATAATACATTTTATATTTTTAACTTTTGTCTCGTATACTTTTCATCATTTACATTTTTTTATTGTTTTACGTCTCGGCCTAATATTTTCGAGTTAACACACAGGCACATGCGTATGTGATCTATAATTTACATCTATTTTTTTTTATGTTTCATAACCGCGTTTTGTAATAAACTTCGTTCTACTTTATACACATAAACACATCGCAATTCAAATGCTTGGTTTAAAGTTTTTACGCTATTTTTATGTTCCGTTTTGTTTCTTTTGTTTTACAAGTTTTCAGGTGTTTGTGTTTTCGTTAGCGACTGTGTGACACTGATGCTATTTAATACAGTTATACGTTCTCACTGCAACGCGTGAGATTAAATATTAGTTTTCTCTTTAATTTACACGATAATTATAATCATATGTTAATATTTAAAACAATTTGAATTTAATGTTGCGATCACGAAGTCAACCAGAATATGCAATAAGTTCGATTCGATTGATCCACTGAATAAGATTTCATGCGAAGACCTAGGGTTTTCCGATTAATATCACTGGCTTTATGATCTCCAATTTGCAGCAACAACAATACGCAATCATGTCATACGTACCTTCAACAATGAACGCCATGCAATTGATGTACGCCGCAGATGCAATGGCGGCGTATACAGCTATGCTGCCACCAACATCATCTCCACTGCCGCCGTCGTCGCTGGTGCCAAGTTACAACAACCCTAACGGCACTGGCGGCGGAAGAGGAGACTCTGGAGAAAATGATTACGCATCGGCGGTGACCGCAGGGGTTAATGCTGGTGGTGGCGATGTGGTGAAGCGGAAGAGGGGACGGCCGCGGAAGAATGCAAGTGATGGCTCGGTGCCGGTGGCACAAGGCGGTGGGTTGTCGTCTCCGGCACCAAGTTTAGAGAAGAGACCCAGGGGGAGACCCCCTGGCTCTATGAATAAACAACAACATGCTGCTGCTTCAGGTACATTATTATTAACACTTTGATTTATGTTTTTAGTTTTCAAAACAATAACGGATGCATTTGAAAGGTGTGTGGAATGAGTGGCGGGTTGGCTGATGTGGCAACCGGCGGGTGGGGTAATGCTGTCACCTTGATGCGGAGGGGTGAAGGCGTGTGACGAACGAATTGCGCATATTCCAAGAGTATCGTTATGAGTGGGATAAAGTGTAGGTTTTGTTGGGTTGTGTAACGGGTTAAAATGGTTAAAATGAGTAAAAGTGTCGTCAATCTTATTAGCGTTATAGTATTGTGATGAATTTGCACATATTAAAATGTTATTTGTTACAAAATCATATATTCAGGTGTGCCTGGAGCAGGATTCATGACACATGTTCTTGAGGTGAAATCTCGAGAGGTAGATCTGTGATCATTCCCTTTGAATTCAGAAAATTTGAATGCTGGGTGTTAAATTCTTGTAGATTGTGAAAATTGGGAGGCATTGGTGCTTGATTGAACTTTTAGAATTCATTTTGGTTTCTAGGTTAATTTATAAAAAAAAAAAATTGGTTTATTGGAAGTCTAGAGACAGATTCAACAAATCTGTTGGTGTGATAAGTGGACTCATGAACCAGATCCGCTGATGGAAGTAGCGAACTTTACACACGAATAATTTTTTTTTTCTAATAGTTTAAGCATCATACAATTTGATATTGCTATAATAACCTCTAAATTTTAATTCTTTTAAAAATTTAAAAACATCATTTTGTTTGATTTTTCTTACATTCCCGTATATTTTTTATTAAAAACAATAAAACATAGTTGTTTAGAATAAGGTACTTTTTAATAAGACCAAAAAACACTTATTTTGAAAAAAAACTTGTTTTTCAATAAAATATAATCTCGAAATGTCCAATAAGAAGTTAAACAAATGATATATATATATATATATTTTCTTTATAAAAATAAGATACTAAAAGTTAAAATCAAATATATGTTAAGTTAGTATTAGAAAATAGAAAGAAAAGGATAGAATATATATATATATATAGGGGAGGATTCAAACGAAAACCACCTTTTTTATAAGAATTTTAGAAACCAATCTCAGCCACTCATTTTTTATCACATGTCATTTCCCCCTTTTTTTTTAAACGTTCGTAACTTTTTTCACGACATTATTTTTCAAAAAAATTTCACCATAAATTCAGTATTTTTTATCTTTCCAACGCCTACCATATTGATATACTTTTCTAAAAAAATTCGTACATCCGTTGTTTACTTATGTGTAAATCTAATATACACATATGTAGTACTGGATTTACACATGTGTAAATCTGATATTACACATGTGTAAAACGAATTCCGTTAAAAAAACTAATTTTTTTTTTTTTTTTATAAATTTTTGTTATATTTTTTTATGAAAGAGAGAAAGTTGGGGAACATTTTTGTATTGTTATTTTTTTATTTTTTTTTATTTTTATGTTATTTTTTGATTTTTAAATTTTTTAAATATGTTTTTGTTAATTACAATTTTGACAATAAAAACTAGTAGTTGAGATTGGTTTTTAGAATAATAACAAAAAAGCTTATTGTTATTTGATTCATCCCCTACATATATATCTTGAGTTAATCAACTTATTGCAGACTTGGTTGATTTCGTTTTTAAAAGGTTAATTTGTTGGGTCCGCTTGCTCAAGCGCTGGCTACCCATAAATCAAAATATTTTTCTAATTCACGTAGAAAACAAAATGAATTCTAAAAATCCCCAATAAGTCCAAAAAGTCGTGTTTGATTCTTGATAGATTCTATTCGGTTAAAGATTAACCTTGTTTCATGGGTTAATCTTGTTTGATATTGTACTAATGTTACAAGTTTACTCACTACTAGAAAACAAGTTGATTACCTAAGAGAATATGCGACGGAAATCATTGTGTCGCAATGTTTTCTTCGCATTTACGATGCATATCTGTCCCACGAGGATTTTATCCGACAAATGGATTGTGTCGTAAGTGTGCGTAGGAATTTTTTTTCTAGTAGTGCCTATTTCTTTTAGAAAATCACGAAAATACTCATTTTTTAAAAATATTATGCCTATACAGCCATGTCATAAATAAATCACTCACGTATTAAATTTTTTTCCTATTGCTGACTTAAACTACTGTTATGAGCGAGACCATATCATGTATAGATTCATGTATGTATGTATTTATCATGTATAGATTCATGTATGTATTTATTATTACTCACTTACAGAAATACAATGTTTAGGATGTTGACAAGCAAAAGCACATTAGCAACCAAAGATACACTTATCTCATGGCTACATATGTGAATTTATTCTAACATATCCATAGACGTATAACATATGAGAGTTATGATTTGGAATGACTCCCTCAATGAAGGGATGACTATTAAATAGAAAGCAAATATACACACACATACATGAGAAATGGATAAAATACAACATAAGTACATGTGAAATGATAAGATACTAAGCAGGTCTATCATCCCCCCTCAAGCGAAACGGTGGAGGACCAAGCTGAAGCATGTTACGAAAGAACTCAAATTGCCGGCGAGGTAAACTCTTGGTGAAAATGTCCGCCACTTGAAGCTTGGTAGGAACAAACCGAGTGTACAACTTTCCAGAGGTGACTAGTTCACGGACAAAATGATAATCCAAATCAATAAGCTTAGCTCGTTTGTGAGAGACCGGATTTTGAGTTAGAAACAAAGCACTTTTGTTGTCACATAATATTGTGGGCCGAGTTGGAGGAAGCGCATGCAACTCAATAAGGAGATGTGTAATCCACACAATTTCGGCAGCTGTGTTAGCAATGGCCCGGTATTCAGACTCACAACTAGAGCGAGCTACAGTTGATTGCTTCTTAGCACTCCAGGACACAAGATTTCCCCCAAGAAATATAGAGTAACCATAGGTAGAACGTCGGATCTCCAAACAACGTGCCCATTCAGCATCGGAATACCCAACAATAGATGTTTGAGTGGGTTTGGAAAAGGTTAATCCAAACGCCAACGTACCTTGACATAGCGCAAAATACGCTTAACACATTTGAAGTGCGTTGTGTGGGAGCTTGCAAGAACTAGCTTACTTGATTCACTGCATAAGAGATGTTAGGACGAGTGATTGTGAGATATTGGAGAGCCCCAACAAGAGACCGGTAGAGCGTTGGATCACTGAAAGGTTCCCCATCTTTGGTTAAGGACTCATTTGGAGCAAGCGGAGTAAGAACCGATTTACAGTCCAAAAGACCTGCCGGTCCAGAACCTCATGAGCATACTTAGACTGACCCAAGAACAGTCCCGTCGGTGTGCTAACAACCTCCAATCCAAGAAAATAATTCAAGCTACCAAGATCTTTAATGGCAAACTCATTGTGCAAAGTAGCAATGAATGATTGAAGAGCGTTTGTATCGTTCCCAGTGAGAATGAGATCATCCACATAACTAATAGATACTTTAGCATAGAGTCACGGTTGAGCACAAATAGGGATGGATCGGCACGACTACAGGTGAAGCCGTGTTGTAGTAAGAATGTGCTTAAGCGATGAAACCATGTGTGGGGAGCTTGTTTGAGCCCATAAAGAGCTTTGTTGAGCCGACACATATGATTGGGAAACATAGAGTTGACATGTCCCAGTGGTTGTTCCATATAGATAGTTCCGTGCAAGTTCCCATGTAGAAAGGCATTATTTACATCTAGTTAGTAAAGCTTCCAGTTATTAAGGACAGCTAATGATAAAACTACCCGAATGGTAGAAGCCTTTACAACCGGACTAAAAGTGTGGGAATAGTCCATACCGGGTATTTGACTGAACCCTTGAGCTACCAAACGAGCTTTGTGGCGATCAATAGAGCCATCCGAGTGATACTTGGTTCGGAACAGCCACTTTGAACCCATAACATTATGAGACTTGGGGCGGGGAACTAATGTCCAAGTATTATTCTTATGGAGGTCAGTGATTTCTTTATTCATGGCATCAACCCAATATGGATGCTTGGCAGCAGATTTCTAACCACGTGGCTCGAAGCTTGCAAAGAGTGCTGAAATTAAGGCATGATCCTGAATATGCACAAGGTTGGCTTAATGCTTGGGTTTAGAGATCCCTGCCTTAGATCGAGTGATCATATGATGAACCACCGGAGGAGGTTGATTGGTACTAGACCCAACAACGGTTGGATTTAACACAGGATCAGGGTTCGATGTGGGAGGAACAGATGGGGTATGGGTGGAATCGGTGTAGTGGGTGTAAGCATTGAATTAGGCGAAAGGCCGTGACCAGGTGGATGTGGATCCATGGTAGGAGATTGAGTGATGTCGGGTGGATTGGAAGATGTAGTGAGAGGAGTGGGGTGAGAGGGTTGGCAAAGAATACATGGTGGGGGCAACATGGGTTGGAGAGGTGCAGTTGTGGGTGTTGGTTTGAGCACAGAAGTTGGGGCGGTGGGTTCAAAGAACGTATGCATCGGTATTGAGTACTCATCACCCACGGATGTACCAGCAAAGGGGAAATTTGTTTCATCAAATCGAGCGTGACGAGTGATAAAGACCCTATTAGTCGATGGGTCAAGGCATTTGTACCCTTTATGTTGAGAGCAATACCCCATAAAAATGCATGGAATGCTTCTGGGTGACAATTTGTGAGCCGAATAGTCACGCAAGTAGGGGTAGACTTTGCAAGCAAATGGTCGAAAATTGTCATAATTGGGTTGGTGTGAAATAATACCTCAAATGGGGATTTTTCTCCCAAGACCTAGATGGTAACCGGTTAATCGTATAGACTGCCGAACTAAATGCTTCCACCCAATATGACGGAGGAACCCGACCATTAAATATCATTGCTAAGCCAGTTTCAATGATGTGACGATGTTTCCATTCAGCACGCCCATTTTGTTGTGGAGTATGGGGACATGATACACGATGAAACGTGCCGTTATTAGTAATAATTCCCGATCAATATTATTAATAAACTCACCACCTCCGTCACTTTGAAACACTTTAATTTTGCGGGAGAATTGGGTTTGAATCAAGTTCACAAAAACAGGTAGAATATTTTGAAAATCAGATTTTGATTTTAGCGGGTAGAACCAGGTGAACCTCGAGTGGTCATCAACAAACACGATATAATATTTATAGTTATTAGGTGACACAACCGGGGATGGTCCCCATAAATCACAGTGGATTAAATCCAACGGGTGCAACGAACATTTATTATTCAAGTGAAAGGTAAACGATGTCCCTTAGATTGTTCACACGATGCACATAATCCAGGTTTTGGTAAGACGGAAGTTACAGAAAGACAACCGGATTTGTCGTCCTGTCCTGTATGGAAAAATTTGGATGGGAAAGCAATACATCCAAGTTATGATTAGATGTCAATTGACTAATGGACAAGAGATTTTTCATAAGATTAGGAACCACCACACATTATGCAAAGGTATAATATTAGCGACAGTAGTATGACCAATGTGAGAAACGGGAAGAGATATACCGTTTCCAAATGTGACTTTCGCATCACCCGCAACAGGTGAGGCATGATGAACATTATTGAGAGACAACGTCATATGGTCGGTAGCACCTGAATCAACATACCAATCTAGGTTTGAAGATGTAACATGGCACTGTGCATGGAAGGCGGTGGCTAAGTCGGCATTAGTGGTAGTCGACTTGGAGGCGAAGGTGGCTAGCGAAGGGCATGCATTCGCATAATGCCCTTGAGTGCGGCATAATTGGCAGTGCGGTGGTCGTCTACCACGACCACGACCAGAAGACATTCCACCACGGTACGATCGACCACCACGACTTTTAGTATTGTTAATTTGAGAAGTTGCAGTGAATGCAACCGGTGGAGTAGTAGAAACCTGAATGGAGCGAAGAAATAATTCATGGTTTTCAGCTTGAACAACAAGATCACGAAAGGTAGGTGCAGGTTTAGAGTTACGAATAGCAGTAGAAAACGTTTCAAAGGACGGGCCAAGACCACATAAGAACCAATGAAGCTTGTCCGTGTCATCAACCGGATGCCCAATAGCGGAGAGTGATCACAAATGTTCTTGAATTTCCGACCAAATTCAGTAACCGGAGTCGTACCCTTGACAGTTAACCAGAGTTGATCACGAAGGTTTTGGACACGTTCAATGGACGTGTTGCTATAGGCGGCATCAAGGGCTGCCCATATGTCCCGAGCGGTGGAAAGGCCAATCACCTCGGACAAGGCTTCTTCTGATAATGATGCATGTAGCAAGATGATAGCTTTCTGATCGGCTAATTTCCAGGATTCAAACAAAGGGTGGGGACAGTTTTGTCGTCCGGAGAAGGACAGGCGGTGGCGGTGTGGAGGTACCATCAACATGAGATAGAATATTTTGGAACGAAAGCAGCGGTAGCATTGGTTCTTCCAAAGAAGATGATGGTGGAGGAGAGTTTAACAGTAATCATATGAAGGATGGTATTGAGATTGAGGGTGCCATCAGATGAGGAAGAAGCCATAACCGAAGATGAAGAGAGGAAGAAGATGATCGGAGATGAGAAGAGGAAAGGAAAAAGGTGGGGAGTAAAGGGAGGGGAGAGGAGCGGATGGGCACTATGATACCATGTGAGAGTTATGATTTGGAATGACTCCCTCAATGAAGGGATGACTATTAAATAGAAAGCAAATATACACACACATACATGAGAAATGGATAAAATACAACATAAGTACATGATAAGATACTAAGTAGGTCTATCATAACACACTAAGACAAACTGCTGCTTTCATGCGATTTTTCTTCATTTTGGATTATGTGATAATTGTTCTACTAACATTCTTAATTCTGTTCACAGAAATTTCATATATTCTTAGTTTTGTTGTCTGCAGGATGTACTAGCAAAACTTGTATGGTTCTCCCAGAATAGCACAAGAGCTCTATGCATTATTTCAGCAAGTGGTATCATATCAAATGTGACACTTCAACAGACAGCAATTTCTGGTGGAATTGTCACCTATGAGGTCTCTTATCGCATATAAATCCGTTTATAAAACTCACTTAAGCTCATTTAAACGCACTATTATAAAAGAAAATCATGAAATCAACCATTTTTCAGAATATAATGTACCTCTATAGTCATGTCAGATAAAAATTACACTTATAGCCATGCATTTTTGCTAAATAAAACTCGCGTATCCTTTTTGTTCATCATCATTAAGTATTTGTAATTTCATGTATAGGGGCGATTTGAGATCCTCTCCCTTTCTGGTTCATTTTGGTGCCTGAGAGCGACAATCAACGCAGTAGACTATGTGGATTAACTGTGGCACTTTCCGGGCCAGATGGTTGCATATTAGGCGGTAACGTGGTGGGGCATCTAACCGCTGCATCACGGTTCAGGTTTGTCATCCCTTTTCATGCTCCCCTAAGCACCAGACCATGTAACAGTATTAACTGGTTTCTGCAGGTGATTGTTGGTAGTTTATTCCAATTAGCCAAAAAGAGGCAAAAGAAAGAGGTAGCAGTGAAACAGAAGGTGTGAACGGTTCAGCGAACCTGGTGTCTGGAAGCCTGAGTGAGTCGTCCGGTGGGGTCCTCGGGAGTCCAGTTGGCCAGAGTAACAACAGTAATCCACAAGGCATGGTTAATTTTCTTTGGGGATAGATAGATTTGAAGATATGCATGTTTAGTAGGAAGTGTGACTCATAGTTCTGCTTGTTTTATGTTTTTACTTGGTGTGGAAGTTCATTTAGTTAAAATGTTCTTAGGGATTGAACAGTTAATTTCTTAAAGTTTGATTTGTTCTAAATAGTTTTTTGGTTTTTGTTTGAGAATAAAATCTCAAAAAATGTTTGGCAAGTGTTTTTTCATAAGAAAAAAGCATAAGATTAAAACTAAGAAAAGTTAATAAATTTTGTGTTTAACTTGATGCAGAAATTCAAGGAAAGTAAACTTTGAACTGTTTGGAATTTGAATGATAAAAAATTTAGTAAACAAAAGTTAGTTTTGCCATATTAGTTAAAAAAAAGAGTTATGGTTGTTAACAGTAGTTAGGTAGTTAAACAAGCAGTTAGCAGTTAACAAGTCAAAAGACAATCATATTAATATAGAAGATGTAATTCGCAGATGAGCTTATCAGATCGATAAATAATTGATGATTGCTTCATTTTCCTGTCTTTTATTCTTAAGTGTGTATTGATTAGCAATCCTCAAGAACTATTCTCCATATATATCTTGTTCTTTAATATGCTTAATCAGGTGTTGCCACTAATCTTTCAGTCTCAATTACCAGCTCAATTGTGGAGCGTGAAACAATGGCATTAGAGCCAATGATTCTTGAATCTTCGTCTACTCAATCAAAAATGGCGTTGAATCACAACGAGATTGATATTAGACAATAACAAGCGCAATTATCTAACGATGAAATGGCTCAAGGAATAAGAAGTTAAGGAAATACAAGGAATTTAGCAGTCTGTCTTTGTGTTGGTCAGGATATACAGAATTAGAGGTGGCCAAAAAAACCAGTTCGGAAACCGGTTCGGTCAAAAAAACCGGAACCGGTTTGAGGCCCAAACCGGTTTCAAACTGGGCCCGAACCGCCGGTTCTTAATCGGTTTCCCCTTTCCAATCGTCAAACCGGTTTTAAACCAAACCGGTTCCAAACCGGTTTCCAAACCGGTCCTCCAAACCGGTTTTAAACCCGGTTACCGTTACCCAACGGCTATATAGCCGTTTTTTCCGATTTTTGACCGTTTTTTTTTTTTTTTTTGATGTTTTTTTACCATTATACCCCCACTAGGTTACTATATATATGTATTTGATGTTTTAGTTGAATCATAACAACTTATAACACTCCCTACTCTCAAAAATCTCAAAAACGCTCTAAAAAATGCTCTCCACAAATACTTTCGTTAAAAACACTCTTAAAAACGCTCTCACAAAAATCTCTGAAATGGCTTCAACAAGTGCTCAATCATCCGTTGGTTGTGAAGCGTCTTCAAGCAACGTGGTGATAGCAATCCTTCCTACGAATAGGAACCCCGAAGTATGGTGCAATTACGATTTATGTCAAATGGCTAGCGGTCCAAACAAGGCTCGGTGCAAGTTTTGTCATAAGTTTTTCAAAAAAGATGCAAACACAACGTTAAAAAACATATTGCAAATAAATATTGTAAAGTGTTAAAAGATGAACCTTCTCAAGGTCAAGCTTCGATGACAAACGAAGGAAATATTTGGGCTTATAACGTTGATGCGGTTCGGGAGCAAATGACGCAATTTGTAATTCAAGAAAGCTTGCCATTCAAACATTTCGACAACGAACGTTTGACTCCACTCATTCAACGAACTCTCCAACCACGTTACACCAATGTAAGTCGTGCTACTCTTCGAAGAGATTGTTTAAAAATGTGGAAAAAAGCTAAAAGTGAATTAATATCTTATTTTGAAAATTTACAAACCGGTATTAACTTAACTAGTGATGTTTGGTCGACACCTCACGGTTCACCGGACTCATACATTTGTGTCACCGCCCATTGGGTTGAACCCGATTCGTGGCAAATGATGAAACGTACGATTGCGTTTGAATTGTTTTATTATCCTCACACCGGCCAAAACATTTTTTATCTTATTGATAAAGTTATTCAAACGTATAAATTAGAAAACAAAATATTTTATATATCTTTTGATAATGCGTCAAACAACACTCTTACGATAGATCATTTGAAATTAAAATATAAACCAATATGTGAGGGTGTGTTTTTTCATAGTCGATGTGTTGCGCACATCATAAACTTAGCCGTTTAAGACGGTTTAAAAATGATTGAAACAGTTAAAGATTGTTTTAAAAGAATGTTACGTGATATTTTTAGTAACAACCAAAGATATACTAAATATCGCAAGTTTTGTAAAGACGCAAATACTATATGTTTAGGTCCGAATTGGGACGTACCAACACGATGGAATTCCACATGTAACATGTTTGAAAAGGCTATTGAACAAAAAGAAAGTTTAATAGCCTTTCATAATAGTTTGGTAAGTCGAGGAAAGGCAAATTCTTACCATCCATCGGGTTGGGCCATCATCGAAGAAGTAACAAAAATGTTTCAAGTTTTTAAAAATGCAAACTACATGTCTTTATGGAGTTTATTACCCAACGAGTCCATTGGTACTACATCAAATTTATTTAATGACTTCAAAATTAAATGAATTGTCGTGTAGGGGTAAACCTTATTCTGATATGATACCCCCAATAAAAGAAAAACTTAAAAAATATTTTGAAGAAATGCCTCCCGTTATTACATGTGCCGCTGCTTTAAACCCTTGTTTAAATTTGTCGGGGGTTGAAACTTTACTTGATAAAATTACTTTTAATTTAGATTTAGAAGTTGGTAAATCAATGTATAGTAAAACTTTAAAAGCTACTTTCAACAAACAATTACAACAAATGTATGATGTTTATTTATTAAAATACGGGGAAACATCACAAATCCATGATGCTTTAAGGCATGCGGAAAATGCCAAATGTTCGAATGATCCAATGTTTGATTTATATAATACTTTAAGGGATGAATGTAATAAACGTCAACGTGGTAACACTCCGAGTAGTGAACTCGGGAGGTATGGTCTTACAAACTTTTTATCGACCATGACTCCACATGAATTTAAAATTTTTGACTTGTTGGCTTGGTGGAAAGGTAAGGAAGATCAATTTCCCATCCTATCCACCATGGCCCGAGATTTACTAACAGTCCAAGCTTCTACGGTAGCTTCGGAATCTGCTTTTTCTGTTAGTGGCAGGATTATATCAATAAGACGAACGCGACTCACTCCACAAGCAGTTGAAATGTCAATTTGCTTGAAAGATTATTTAGATGTCGCGGAAAGAGTACAAGACAACCGATCGCTTGAAGGAGAACTGGAATACGAAACAGAATTATACGAGGACGAGGTAGAGAGCGGATTGACACCAGGAATGACTGATGATGAAGCGACATATGATGACTACCTTCGTAACAGTTCCGGTTCTGGTGGCGAGGAATAAACGTAGAAGTATAATACGAACGAAGAAACGACTATGTTAAATGTTTAGTTTTAAATGTTTAAATTATTTAAATGTTATAATTGTTAAAATGTTTAAATTTTTATAAATGATATAAATTATTTAAATTGTTTATAAATGTTATTAATTGTTAAAATGCTTAAATTGTTTATAAATGTTAATAAATAGTATATATATATATGTTTATAAATGTTATAAATTGTTTAAATGTTTAAATCGTTTAAATGTTTAAATTGTTTAAATGTTTTAAATGTTTATAAATGTTATAAATTGTTTAAATAATATAAATTGTTTTATATATGTTATAAGATGTTATAATTATTTAAATTATATAAATTGTTTTAAATTATATAAATTATATAAAATGTTATAAATATTTATGTTTTAATTAAAAGTTTAAAATTTTGTTTGAATATAACAAAAAAAAACGGTTTGAGCCGAACCGGTTTGGGCCCAAACCGGTTCCAAACCGACCCAAACCGGTTTGATAGGTTTGGGTTTTAAGCTTTTGAAACTGGTTTGAACCCGAACTGGTTTGAGGCCAACCGGTTTTGACCGAGTTTGACCAAACCGGTTCGGTTTGGGACCCGAACCGGTTTGGGCCCCCAAACCGGTTTGTACACCTCTATACAGAATCATTAACTAGAGATGATGATTCTACGATTTGAAAAAAATACACAAACAGATTGGTAATGTAAAAGAGTATTATGATTCTTTTAACAAGATCGTCAATTAATTACAATGCCCACGCTGCAGGTAGATGTTTCATAGAAGGTTTGAAAGAAGATATTCAATGAGGCGAAAACGTTTTAACCCAAAAACTCTAGCTTCATGAAGCCTATTGACACCTGAATGATTTCAGCCTTGCTTAATTCTGTCCATATGATCTTATGTTGAGTTTTCTTTCATAACCTTGACAAAAAGTTTAAAGTTGCACGCAGCTATCTTCGTTTTCTGAACTTAAGAAATGGGTTTCATGCAATAACGTTCGGAACTTTGACATCTTGTTATACAGAGACATCTACTCAATCTTGATGAGTCATCAGAATATGGTATTTCTGAAACTGAATGAAGTAGTTTACTTGGAGATGCAGAATCATCATTGGAGATTAAGAGGTCTTGTATGGAATGGTGTTTTGGGCATAAGATAAGATATATTGAAACTTGTGCGTCATATAATTGGTTTGACAATGTAAAATCCTTTAAACTGATATAATTTTAGTTTGATCTTTTAGGTTTCGCTACAAATTTAAGAGCTTTCAATACAGGTTTGTCGGTTGATGGTGATTCACAAGGTGTGGAACCACTTCTTGGGGCTCTATCTGTTCATATGTGGCCTTGAATGGTTTTGAATCTGGTGACACTATAAATCAACCTATATTACCTGAACAACAACGTTTCCATACATTCTCCGTATTTAATAATATAGGCAGCACAATTGAGTGGTCGGGCTCGTTGGGTAAATGATCAAAATATGTAATCTTTTTTAAGGTCTGGTTAATCAGACTTGAAACGTTCTTCGCTCAGAAAAATAAATTTGTTTAAATGTAGCTGGTACAAAAAGTATGATTGCAAGCATCATATTATTTCAATAACAATCGAAGTATTGATCAACCAAGTAGGTTTTATGCATTAAATATACACTTTCTTCCCATCGCCTCTTAAGCTATTTTTTTATGTCACTTGTTCGACCTAATTAAACAAAACCTGAATCGATATAAACAAATCTATAATGGGTCAAAGGTATTACCTTTACCTTGCTTAACTTTTATAATCCTTTCATGTTACCAGATATCAGATGAAGAACCGAATTACGAATTCGAGTATGAAATCTTATTATCTGGATCTTCTAAACCATGTGATGATGCTGATGTATCATTGGTTTCTGCAACCAATGTGTTAATACAAAACAAGATCTCAACAACAAAATATCAGTTGGACAGATATGCAACCATCAACATCATAATCACAAGAAGATATTGAATTTTAAAGACATGAAGAACCTGATGAGCATTCTGAACTCAAGGATATGGAACATTAATTACTGTTTGAGATGGGAAGTATGCGCGACGGTTTGAGGTTGATGCTTGATTTCCAGATAAGGGAAATGGCTGCAAATCTTGCCATGAAAATGGTTTCAATGTTTGGAGACTATAGTGGTGATGAAGAAAATGACAAAAATATATTAGTAAATGCTTCAAGAGATTAGTAATGAAGGTTTGTTAGATAACAGTCTAAAGATTAACGATTTCTGTATGTGCCTCTTGCCTTTATTTGTTTCTAGTTATTTCCAACTACCATTAGAGACACTGCGGAACTTGTAAACTGAACTATTTCAACTCCCTAAATGATGTGGACACTGTACAGTACACTTTTTAATGCCTTTTTGAACTGAAACTATAAATTCTTCAAAAGTCTTATGTAGAATGACATAAACAGGGATACACCAGTGTTCCACTTCAGTTTCACCACAACAAATGGTTAGATGGTCATTAGGGTCCTTGAAATTGTTAGATCCATTAACAATATATTTACATCATTTTGTATATACTTAGAACTTTATTAATACTTGTAATGTGTCATACCCCGACCGACGGCTGAATCATCGGGACAGACGAATGTGAAACGATTATTCATAGCATATGGAACTAATAAGTTGTAATAATTTTAAATATAATTTTTATTGAACATTACAAGACAATAAATCATTTCGATACAATAGATTCAAACAAAGAAATAAAATATTAAGTTAAACTAGGTCCAAGTCTTATATGTGCAAGAAGAAATCCCTCAAGTAGTAAACCTGAAACATGTAAAAATAAAGGATCAACTTTCAAAGTTTGTGAGTTCTCATGGGTTAAACATACATATATATAAAAGATTTACAATTAGCAATTCATGTCAATGGTTATGAATTATATAAGTTTATAGAACACATATAGCTACAATCAAACTTCGACTTAATTACAAGTTTATATGATTGGCTAAGTGTATTTGGTTCTCATGATGAACAAGTCATACGACGTCATGAGCTGGCAATACATCGGCTTTAGACCAAATAGGCTTGTCAACCCCATAGATTTAAGACGTCGCCATGCTAACTATAGTTAATGATTGTAAACAAAATATGTATCTCATATAACACTCACAATAATACCAATAACCATGAAAAAGATAAAGATGAATTGCATGTCATTTACAAGTTTCAAGAGTTTAAATAAAAGTTTAGAAAAAATTAACTAAATATGATATACATGGTTAAATGGTTAGATGGACACTTAATTATTTAAATATTTATTTAATTAATAATTTATGTAAATAAACATTTAAAGTATTTTTAATAGGTAGGTTTGAAGTGTTTTGAAATAACCCAAGTTTGGTCTATTATAATTATAATATATAAATGACTTAATAATATTTATATAACCTTTTTATTTTTTTAACAAGAAATTAAATTAAGAATTATAAGTTTTAAAATCTTTAAAAATTAACTTAATAATTTTCAAAATGTTTTAATTAACAAAATAATATTTATTTAGAATTATTATAATAATAACTTTTCTGATTTAAAAAATGTAAAAAAAGCCACAAATTAAAAACATGGCAGGAGCAGGGTTCAAACCCTTGACCTACCATGTATGTGTGCTTGATGTTAACCAACAGGCCAAAGCCCATATCTTATCTTAAAATACAAATTAATTCTTAAAAATTATTTTTCAAATAAACCCCCAAATTACTCAAGAACCCTAGATTGAAATTGTTTGAAATTGAACCTCAAATTGATGTTGTTAATGAAATCAACCATAGTGCTTTGATTGCCCATGTGAAATCGAGTATATTGATGTGTGAAACTTACATGCTTAAGTTCGAATTGATGATCTCGGGTTTAAGAACGAGTCGCGACCAAGAATGAAGTTTGTTTGAAATGTTGATGATGTTGTTGGTTCAATTGATCAAATGAAAAGCTTCTAATGATGGGAATGAGTATTAGCCCTAAACTAATTTTGATTTAAGTTTCTTCGAACATGGATAACGACAACGTTGCAGGTCGCGAATGGGGTTAATACCCGTTCATGGTGTATGTGTGTGTTTGGTATGAAATTGGAGTTGTAGATGGTTCGAAGGAGTTGATTCGAAAGTTTTAACATGATTATCTAGTCTCGATTATGACTTTTTCATGTTGAACGAGTTAATGGTTTGAAGGTGGGTTTCGGTTTTGTTTTAACATTGATTAACAAGTGATTAATCCAAATTAATTTGGGTGTTTGATTCAAAACAGTCGAGGAGATGATTCGTTGCTATTTAATTGGAATTAAAGAGGTTGTTTTGGGTATGAAGGGGCCATCGGAGGACCGCCGGAAGTCGCGGCCGGAGTAAGGTGTCGACGGGGGTGGGTTTGGGTGGTTTGGGTTTTTAAACGAAATTTACACTTTTGGCCCCTCTATTTTTAATAGTTATTATTTCAGGTAACAACTTTAAAAAAAGTTTTATAATTTACAAATTTGACCCCAAACTTATTATCACTTCTAATTTTGTAAAACCATATTCAATTAATAAATAAAATTTTATTTTGTAAAGTCTTCATAACCCTTTTTAAATCTTTACAAAAATGTTTTACATTTTAATTATAACTTATATAATTAAGAACATAATAAAGAATAAATTATATTAATTTTTGTGAAATGTGTGAATTGAATTATTTGAAATTAAATTTTTTAATTCTCATAATTATTTATGAAAACCTTATAAGGGTTGCAATAATTTTTACTTTATAAATTAAAAAATTTAAATTGAATAAAGATGGTATACTCATTGTGTTCGAAAGATTAAAATAAATTAAATAGCTAACTTATGAATTTTCTTTCTAAAATTGACAAACGGGTTCGGGTCATATTTTCAAAATTGGCAGATGTTACATAATGAATGATTGTAATTTATTATTTTGATGTATGCATTATGTATATAGATTAACCCATATGTGTGTTGATTTATGTACGATTGCAGGTAATAAGTTATCCTTGGTCAATTTGTGAAATTGACTAAGTGTAAGAAACATTTACGGATGAATATTTTTGTTCTTTCGTAGATATGTTTCTTACAAAAAAAACAATCATCCAAAGCTCTTCTGTGGATGAACAACCAGATCTGAAGTTCAAGTGAAGATACATTCGGAAAAACAAAGTATCTTCGGAAGAACAAAGTATCTTCGGAAGAATAAAGTATCTTTGGAAGAACAAAGTATCTCTGCAAGAACAAAGTATCTTCAGAAGAACAAAGTATCTTCGAAAGAACAAGATAGCTTCGAAAGAACAAAGTACCTTTGGAAGAAGAAGATTGTTGCGGATTAATAATCACCTACGGAAGACTATGCAGCTGCGGAGTCCAAACACTTGTCTTTAAATAATACAAGTGTTACTAGTCAACAAGACAATTTTCAATCTCAAGAGATGCAGTATTTCCTTAACAGAAACATGAATGTCTATGTATATGAGTCCTAAGTTTCATATCAAGAGAAGACGGACGAGCAATACGATGACAAATAGAAAACATCACATCGATTCACATAATCAATCCATCACAAACCCTAGCGACCGTCACATCAATACATCATCAACATTAACACGATCAAAACAGTTATTGTTTATAGCATTTATTCTTTATTTATCTGTAATCATTAATCAGTATTAATGAAATACTTTTGAATCAATCTTGTTTGCTTATTTATTGTGTTCATATTATTATGTTTGTCATAGTAAACATTTGCTCAATTTGATATTTATTCATAAAACAATTAAACCACATTTAATGATCATTCCGCAATCATTAACTTGATTTCATTCTAACACTGATAATTCCTTATTACGATCCTTGGATTCACAAGTGGTATAAGAGCTAAGTGCTCATTGATTTAGATCGATTGATCTATCGGTGTTAGAATTGTTTAGTTGTCTGCTTGTTTCATTAGATCTATCAGTTTTGCTGATTAGATCTATTGTTTTTTATCAAAATGTTTTGTTGTGAATTGATTTTTGCTTAAACCAATAAAAACAAGTGAATTTTCTTTCAGCGAGTATTGTTTCATTACCCGTTTAAACTTAAATCACTATTCACATTAATTAAATAGGGATACACTAGTGTTCCACTTCAGTTTCACCATAGCAAATGGTTAGATGGTTATTAGGGTCCTTGAAACCATCAAAATGAAATCTAAGTCTCAATGGAAAACTTAATCTATACCATTGCAGTCGAGTGATTCGTCTTCACCAATTGGCTAAGCTATGAACACTAGTAATATATAATCTACTAGGTTAGTGATCCGTGTGTTACACGGGTAAACCAATACTTAAAATGACACGAGTAAATAAATTACAGTAAATGTATATATGATAAATATATATATGATGTTGAAAATATAAATTAAAATAACATTCTTTTGTATATAATGATATCAAAAAGTTGTAAGGCCCCGTTCCCGGGACGCTTACAGCTGGTAAATCATTGCACATAAAACATATAACTTTACATTTAACATTCATAAAACATTTGCAGCGGAAACATAAGAATAACTTTTCATATCATTACAAATGCTTTTGCAATTTAATACAACCGTTCATTTCAAAACATCGTTCGTTCGCATTACAATGCAAAAACATTAAACAAAAGAATGCCATCCCAAAAGAGCCGAGTAGCCGCCTCGTGCCATCCTCAACAACCATTACCTGCCAACTGAAAACACATAAAAGTCAACATTGCTGAGTGAGTTCTAGTTTTATAATAAAACAATACTTTATCTTTCGTTAAAATCGATCTTTACTTATGCAGGTGATCATACATCATACGTACACATAGATAATATCATTATTATCTTCATTAATCGTTCATTAAATTTTGTTCATTCACCGTACGTCATTATCATTCACATTCGTTACTTTCATTCACATTCATTCATACTTCTTACTTTCATTTGTACATTCATTTCTTTCGATGACATTTATATTACCCCGAACATTGTGTACGAAGTTGGTAACTGGGCCTGAGGTCTTTCATAGACCTCGAACATTGGGCACGGAGCTGACTCCAGTACCTAGGGCAAGTACATTCACCACTTATCTTTTCTCTTTCATTCCGGATCAATGTCATATGCTATACCCCGAACATTATGCACGAAGCTGGTTACTAGGCCTGAGGTCTTTTATAGACCTCGAACATTGTGCATGAAGCTGACTCCAACACCTAAGGAAAGCGACAAGGACCCCATACATATGGTCAATAACAAAGATTGGACCCCAGTGTGCATCCTTCTGGGGTAGCTAACCCGTACACCATTGAGCTAACACCCTTCATTAGGTGTGAACCTCCATACATTTGCTTGCAAGCCTTTTTTACATTCATTCATTCATTAATGCATGCATTCTTTCGTTACGTTCCTCTTTTCGTTATCTTCATTTTACGTTACATAATACTTTCATTTTTTTCATTAACATTCCACGTAAAGCCAAGGGAAAATAATCATACAAAGCAAGGAACATAACATACACAGTCAACATCATCATATCGGGCATCATACATACATAACACATACTGCAGGATCAATGTTTGTCACTAAACACTTATGTTTTTCTCTCAAACTCACCTAGAACAACACTCAGGTTAAGATAGAATCAGTAAGAGTTTATCACAATATAAAAAGTAATAAAGAACACATGAAGTAATTTTCAAGGTATTTTTTTATATTGCTTCTCAACTCAAAATACAAGACTCTTACAAGCAGTTGTTGTTGTGTTCTTACCATGAGTTACAAAGAGAACCTATATATAATACTACCTACAGCCGGATATACTTTGATACCAGCTGGGATCCTATAGCTAAAGTCTATACTACAAGACTAAAGTTAAGGTATCTCGGATAAAGTCTTATCTGAGATTTGGTAGTCAGGACATGTCCCTGACTTACCTTTTGTCACCAACTAAAGTTGGTAACATGTACTATCATGAAAAGTTGAACAGTGGAATAAAGTATGGTCAATTGCATGGCTCTTTAGGAAGAAGCCATACAGTATCAGAGGTCTACAGCGGATTGTCAGAGACCATACTTGTGTCCACTGGTCATAGCAGTGTCTTCCGACGGTTAAATGGCTTCGGAAGAGTAAGTACTTCCGAAGCCACTTATACTTCGGAAAAGGCTGCTTCTTCCAAGGCTTGGAGACTTCTTCTTTTCATCATACTTCGGAAGTGGTCTTCAGTTTATTCTTTTAAGTCTTGAACTTCGGAAGTATACAATTGACTTCGGAAGTAGAGTTCTGTCTTTGGAAGTTGATTTTTCACTTTGTCTTCGGAAGAACTCTACAACCTTCGGAAGTTCCATGCTAAGCTTCGGAAGCCTTTGCATTCAATACTAAAATTATCTAAGTGACTTAGTTTTGGTTGCATTAGCCTTCTTCTTGATCCAACACATACATCATACATACCATCATGCATAAACATACATCATCATACATCATCATCATCCATGCCCAACATAACCTCTATGGCCTCAAAAGTCTTCTATATGAACCCCCGGGAACCTTTCACGTCAAAAATTACATCTGCACTTTCCCCTGAAAGTTAGTAAATAAACTATGTTCCCTCGGGTGCACAAGCCCTACTTGGGCGTATGGGCACCCTTCAGTCGCATGGCCTCCCAGATGACTGAGCACAATGCAGATGAACACCAGGCGAATGGGCCCCATGCGACAATTGGTTAATGATGTGGGCCCAAGTGTTGATGAACAAGCTTTGGCCTTTTTAGAGGCCCAAGATCGCTTATCAAAAGGGGCTTCACTGAAATTACCATAACTTGGGCTAGAAGTCTCCGTTTTGGGCCCGGGACCAGTCAAAACGACCGTTGGACCGAGAAGTACGTTTTCACAAATGCCATAGGCGATTTGGGTCATTTTTCAGCCCAAAAACGGCTTATTTTAAGAGTTATTTTAATTTTTGTCTTATTTTTACATTTTGTTGGACTTTGCGTTTGGCATAGTTTTTGGCCGTTTATGTTTTGTGGCTCATTCGACTTTAGTTGTGTTTCTTTATATGCTTGTAAGGGATGGATGAAATATCATTGAAGTTTATGAAAAAAATCTGTTTTTCTCTCTATCACGGTTTGTGTTAGTATAAACCCTGATTATCGGTATTCTTTGTGAATCAATGATAGTTAGAAGAATTGCTCCTGAAATTCTCGTGAATCAACAGGTTCAATTATCTATCTTTCTGTTTCCGACTACATCAATTCTACAAGACTTAAGCTTAGCAATATGTCAAACCCAGTTGCCTCCCCCTGGTGCATATGCTTTAGAAGCATTTGAACCAGGCTCCAATATGAGAATCAATATATTGTTTGTAATTCAATTCCCTTTCTTTATTCTAGAGTGGGTATTTTTCAGGTAGTAGGCATTTAGACTCGACTGTCATAAATGTTGTGTACAACCTTTCATGGTTTTTCATGGCACCATATGTTATATAGTTGAATGTGTTGACAACTCTGAGGTATTATCCACATGATCAAAATATTAACAATATTAATAGTTGGTCCATATGTTGGTGGGCATTTCCACTTTTATACTTGTGAATTTACTTTACTACTAATGTCAGTATACTAATGTTTGGTGGTTGTGTGTCTACTGTCTAAACACTTAAGGTGTGGTTGCGAGATATTAGGTGCTCCAGATGTTATATATCGTCACTTGAGGGGCTCTCATCGTTATTTATGGTTTGGTCGGGCTTTAGATGGTATGAAGAGTTATGGGGAGGATTACCCCTTCATAAACCAACTTACTTTGTTTTTATAATGATTTTTACAATGTTATATTTCATAAAATATAAACCAGCAATGTTTATAAAAATATTACAATCCTAAAGCCGTTATTTTTATGACCACAAATTAACTAGAATAACCTTTTGATCAAATTTGTAAGTGAGGTAACGTGCTTGATTGATTTGTAAAACAATTGTAATAGTAAAAGTAAACAAATAACATCACTGATTACGAGAAAAGCTCTTGATCTCTTAAATCTCCGGCGTAAAATGTTGTCCTGGCGGAAGCGTGAGATGCTTAGGTGTGATTCGTCGGTTCAAAACACATTGATTATCATGACATGTTAATCACAGAAATAACTAAACATCGTTTCCATTAATTCATAGTTATAGGATTACAATTTTACAAAACTTAGTCTAATAATTTAGACTTATACATTAGTACCCTATTCAAAACTACATGTTTTTAATATTTCATTCTTCAGCTAGTAGTGAACGTGAACATTCACATAAAGGCCGAAGTCAAACAATCGATAGTCAACCAGATGCACAACTTCCTTAAATAGTCGTGCCGATCACTACACATGTTGAACGTATACACGAGATTATAATACATTTTGTCGACCTGAAAAACATACTCAAAACAGTCAACATATAGTTGGTGAGAACATATGTTTAATCAACAACATACATCATTTTGAATTGATGTAATACAATCAAACTCATAACCAAACCTACTGACATGTCAAATGATTCATAACTGTTAAATACAAATCACAAAATCAAATAATATATCATCACTGCCCTCATTCGACAGATGCAAGTTGACATATTCCTAAATAGCACTACCTATATTATTTGACGGTTCCTCATCCAAATTAATGGTTGTGTTAATATGACAGTTTTAAAAATTCTCAAATTTGCATCAATTTCAAACACAAATAGTATACTTTTCCCACAAAATTTATAAATAAAAAAGAGCTATGTTACTCACCTTAATTCCAGTCAAAATTCAAATAATTCCTATAAAATAATTATTTGTTAGAATAATTCTTAATTCTTTAAATCTTTCGGTACTTAAATTACTAATTATATCAAAATTCCTAATCGATATCTAATGTCATCCAAAAATCCTCAAAATTTACCAATAGAAACTCATAGTAGGCATTTTACTCGAATTTTTATAAATTTCACAATAAATGGAAGAAATAGCTACATATCTTTAAAATTTCCAAAATTTAAACACACTATTTCTTTCTTAATATCATAATTTTAGTAATTTTTTATGATTTATCCTACTGATTTGCTGTCTCTTTTAGTTTTCTACTTATAGAATATTCTAAAAATATGAAACTCAGTCATACATGCAAATTAATTTACAAAATTTACTTGAAAATTATACTAGTTTCTCAATTCCAATCTATTTCATTCCATTCTTCCAACCAAACGCTCACTAAGAGAATTGCTTGATTAGGTCTTGGATGATCCACTTGGTGGGATAGTTCTTGAGCTTGGAGGTTGATCACAAGCTTGGTTAAGGATAACTTAGTGTTATGATGTTCTTGAGGTTGGAAAGTGTTTAGTGATCAAGAGATGGTGATAAGGTGTGGACCGAGAGTATGAGGGTGATGGTGAAGATGACTTGAGAACCGAGAGGGAGAGAGGGTGGAAACCGAGAGGGATGGTTGCGGGTGTGATGGTTTGTGGTTTGTATGGTTTTACATCCCCGTCGCGAGAGGGCTTAATTCTAGTGTTTACTAATGTCCATTGGAATGCTTATTATGTGTAAGCTTGATTTCTTTATAAAGCTGTTTTTTTAAATGATAATTTTTAGGCATGTCCATTCATCCCGTACAACCAATTCCCAAAAAATATAAATTTGTATCAATTTGAATTGTTTTCGAGATTCATCGATATTGAATCATCAATATGGTTGTGTATTTTATGTAACTTGTAGCTATCGATATTGAATCAATCAATATGGTTGTGTATTTTATGTAACTTGTAGCTAGTCGATGTTATTTAGGCAACAGAGATGTTAAGTAACTTACAGCCACATGATGCTATTTGTGCTGCAGAGAGGGCGGTGGAGAAAACAAAAAATACAGTGAAAAAGGGCCACTGTCATTATGGAATAACTTATGTTCAAAGCACCTAAGCATGGATCTGGGCCTCTGCCCCTATGAGTGTATATTGAAATTGATACTATGAAGATCTTTATCTTCGATTTTTTTTCCATATTTAATGCTATTATTGTATGGCATGATGCATTATCTATGTGGTTGATGGGTATTTTTTTTCCTTATCAGGTGGGTATATTTCAATTACGCTGTAAAGTAGATTAAATTTATCTAAATGAAACATACATAAAGGTAGATGATGTAAGCTTCACAGTTTCATGTATTACATGGAACCAACCTTGCTCCATTCGCCATCGAATGACAGGGTAAAAGGACTGAATACTGTTCAGGAGTATTCTACCACAGACGAGGCGACTAGGAAGGTTGAGGGTTTTCCAAGTCTTCCTCGAGGTAACAACTCAAATTGTAGCTTGCCTCAGTCGCTATAATGTTAGAGTGCAACTTTTATTTCGTTGGCGACGTGTACAAATTGCAAGGACCAGAATTCCGTTGGTAAGTTTTCCTTAACTTTTTCTGTATTGCTTATTTTACAAGTTTTTAGTGCACCATTGCGCTAGCGTTTTCATTAGCATTCTTAATTTACATAAATGAACTTTAAAGTTCACATTTTAAACCCCTTAAGTTTAGCTATGTTTACATTTGATACATCATAATTGTCTATTAGTTTTTCTTGGCAAACTCATAACTTTTTGTTTATTCTTAGTTTAATGAAAGAAATGAAGGGAACCGTATTTAACAAGTACAATGATCCCTTTTTACAGCAGCAAACATGCAAAATGAAGGCAACCTGATGTTGTACGTGCAATCACTAGACACGTTTTGGTTCTTTTGTAATTGTAAAATACTGTACAAACATCATCATGCTATTGTAATATGTAAAAATGTGCGAACAGCATTAGACTATTGTAATATGTAAAGGATGTTAATCAATGCCAAAAGGCCCGTACATTATTCAAACACTAAAAAAGAATACCCGCGCATCGCAAGGGGGAATAAGCCCAGTTAAATTCAAATCCTAGGATACTTCTAGAAGTTTATATTAAATTCAAATCCAAATCTTTGTATTTAGGTAATGAAGCTAATAGCATTCACATCCCGCCCTCTATATATTTATGAGTGTGTTATCTATATTATAGAAAATGGTTTTCAGTTGTGAGTAAAAGATAGATAACATGTTATTGTTTATTTCTATATTTGATAAAACATTATTCTACCTCTAGTACTTTTTTAATATTTTTAAAAGTGGTTATGAATAGAAAAGAAAAAAAAAATTATTATAAAGTTATAAAAAGTAATATTTAATTGAAAATAAAAAAATACTGATTTTTTAATGTAATTATAAAAATAAAGTTAAAATTGTGATATGAATGCTCTAAAAGTACAATAATAAAACTGAGACTCTTTATTGGTCTTGTTGCATGTTGAGGGACTTTATTTACAATAAAGTGTAGTACCTTTAATTGATAACGTATTCAACATATTCAATCTTTTTGGCTGTGTTTCCTACTTTTTGACAACTTCAACTTCTAAGGCAAGATAAACCTTAGACAAACCCACCAACCCAAAACCCACTCATTAATGGAATCAGGGAAAGGCAATAGCATGTGAAATCACATGTAGACTTGTGGTCCCTTTTTATAGCTAAAAGATTTTTAAAGCTTTTACTTTTTGTTTGTATATATATACATACATATACGTATATACAAAGAGAAAGATTATAGATACAAAACCATTTTAATAAATATTAGCATCAATCACTTCGATCATGAAGTTGGCGAGAAGAAAATGAAAAACCAAACTCTTGAAAATGAAAAAGACATAATTGTCTGGTCATCAAGGTTATTGTGTTTTCAGAATCGAGTTCAATCTCATATTAAATTAAAGGATTTCATGTGTATATAAAATCTTCAATTGGATAAGACATGAAGTTTCGATCAAGAACTAGATGTTCTTTCCTAGAAAATTAATGTCAAAGGCGTGTAAAGATCACACTGAATAATTCCTTTATATAGAAGTCGAAATAGTACAACAAATCATTGCAATTCTTCATCGAAAGTCCTGATAGATGAAACTTATAACCATTATAACTATTAACTACTGGTAGTTACATCAGTAGCAATTAAGTAAATACCGATCTTCAAACTGTAAGTAGTACTACTACTGATTTGTTCAGTTGCTATGAAACATTAGCAAGAAACTTTCGTTTCAACTGATCACTAATTTACTATCACTCAGCATATTTGCTACTAACTTATCAACTTGCTTTAGATTATCAGTTTTTACTTATCATAAGTTGATATTAAAATCAAAGTTGCAGCTATTTTCAAAGTTTCTACTAATGTCAAAGCCAATAATGCATCAGTTACTAATGAAAGCTAAAGTTACTACGAGCCATAATTTCTATCGATGATCAATAGCAACATGCATCCCACCATGGCTTTAATTCCCACTACCAGGGGTGCTTCCCTCAAACCCCTATGGTTTCGTGTCTAAACTAGCAAGGTTCCTTTATACTATAAATAAGAATAGTGTTGATTGAGTATGCATTTCACACCTATTTATAATATATATATTCTTTTAGTATTAAGCGTTACACTAACGTTATATTGATAACTAAATAGACCAACACTAAATGGTTTTCAAACACACCACCTCCCTATACATAAATACATATGTATGTATATAAACTAAAAGATTTCACGTCCAAAAGGATAAGCATTATGTAAAAACTGGCAATCCTATCACAAACTATTCACCTATACTGCTGCCTAACTTAACCCCGAGTGGAGTCCTACCACATTGAGCCTTTAAAGCATGTGCCATGTGTTTGTGTCCTTATCAAAATATTGTAGTGATCGTCAAAAGTTAGTTTAAAACAATTATGATGGTAGTCATAGTCATATTATTATCATCCCACTTGTTTATGAACGCAATATCAAGTATGGGCCGGGGCCATAACAATCAATGTCTTTGACAATTTGTTATGTATGAAAAACTAAAATAAAATATCGTTACGAATCCAAAGGCTGGTGAAAAAAACCAAAAATCACAAAAAGTAGGATAAACGATAATACACGAAAAAAAAGTTCAAGGACGCCAAAAGCAAGAATAGAAAGAACAAAAACGTATAAGGAATGCCATGAGGTTCGAGTTTGACATCTGAGGTTTGAATGGATCATTTTCTTTGTTTTTAATGATTTTGGAGCGTTGATATCCTTAACTGCTTTTGAAATGTTAATATGTTCTAACGTTTCACGAATATAGTTATACGATCCCATAGTGATAAATTTCAACTCATTAATTGAAAGCGTTTCGATTTGAGTTACATTCTTCTCCATGGATTGAAATGTTAAGATTTAAGTATTAGCAAAAATTGAAATGGATATGGGTGAACGAGTTAAAAGTCTCATAAACTGTTTCTAAATGCTTACAACTCCCAACTTAGAAATACAAGTGATGTATGGTCGGACCCGACCCATATTTAACTACACTATTTTACAACCTCTAACTATTAGTTGTTTTATCTATCATGTAACCATTTTAGTATGAGTGCTATCATGAACTAATAGACTATTCATTCAATGAATATTTGAGATCACATTACATCTTACTTTATATATAAAAACAATAATTGAGGTTAATTAGCCACTAAACATCCATTAAACAAAAAGTGTTTGATCTAATATTTAGAAAGTAGTCTTGGCCTATAGAGTAAAAGGGTTAAACCATGCCTACTTATTTGGTATATCACTTGTTAGGTTACTGTCAGTCTATCAAATCTTGGAAATATTATGATAGAATTACTCATATTATAAATTTTTATAATATTTATTATCAACTTGATTATGCATCATGGATTGTACCATGTGCATAATAGGTTGTATCCACGTCTTTTTTTTAATCTTTAGCTTTTTTATTTGAATCCAATACTTCTATATTTTTTTAAATTTAACCCTCAAGATTTTTTTACTTTTGACTTTGGTCCCCTACATTTCATATTTTTAAAATTTTTCGTTTATCGGTCAAAATTTTGTTAGTTAACACGCTGAAACGTGTATGTGTGGTTCAATGTTTTACGATTGTTTTTTCCCTATTTAACTGCCCCGTCACACCTGGTGGTCCTAGATCAACTTATTAATTGTTCTAGATCGATTATGTTTCACCTGCGTGGTTCAACGTTTTTACGTCTACTTTTTGTTCAATTTTATTTATTTTTTTATTGCGAGCTTTGTCTGTATTGGTAATCACTGATGGTGGTGTGTCATTGATGCTGCTTAACTTGATTTTACGCCCGTTGCAACGCGGGTGATTAATACTAGTTATTACAATTTACAAAAAAAATGAACAATTCAAAATAACTTTTAAGTCATAAATACAAAAAAATATATTACATTATAGCTTTCTTATATGTAGAACTAGTTTAGTATCCCGTGCATTACACGAGTTGAATAAATAAAATATTAAATAGTTATTAATAAAAATAATGAATTATAAAATGGTCTTTTGATATTGATATAAGATATGATTAATATTATGTACGAGTGATAAAATAACAATATCATATTTTAAACTTTTTTATGTTTTTTTTAAATTGGTTTTTAAACAAATTGTTTCAAAATAGACGTTTTTACAAAAGTTCCAAATTTAATAATTCATTTATAATAACTTTGAAATTTAATTACTTTTATTTCATAAGAATTTTATTTTTAAGAAATAGTTCGTTTATAGAACAAAAGTGATTATTGTTAAAATATCCCTCTAATAATTTTTTCATTACAATTTAAACTCAACCATTTATTAAGATATTGATAGTTAATATTACTTTTTACACTTTTTAGTTCTAAATGTTTTTTTAATTGAACCTTATTTTTTATTAAAAATGTTAAAAATATGAGTAAAACACAAACTAATCATTGAGGTTGAGATGGACAAAACGTCTAAAAAAATATAAGAATCTTATCCTCTTAGTTCAAGTTAAAAAGGAAGGAACTTCTAACTTAAAAAGCTTGTAGCATGCTTTATATTAGAATATTTTCACTTTTCACTTTTTTAAATGGGTCCAAAGCCCGTGCATTAATTGGAAATAAAAATCTTAAGAAAGGGGTGCACATGAAGTTTGAAGATTTTACAAGGATTGTGGCCGTTTTTAGTCATTATATTAAATTTCACCTAGCTTCCACTTGATCATATTTAAATTTGAGTGGATTTGAGACATCTATTAGAGTAATTACCGACATATACTAATATACTATTGTAAGATCTAGAGTATTATTTATTTATTTTTTAATTTGAAAAATACTATTTATCTTTAAATTTTTGTATGATTTAAATAGTTTTTAGAGTAAATTATAAAATTTGTCCTTTAAGTATGTTTAAAATTATGGATTTTGTTCTTAAGCTTTGATAAGTACACTGAACGTCTTTTATTTAAAAATTTATTACGCTTTATGCCATTTGTACTAACTGAAATTAACCTTTTCAGTTAGTTTTGTGTGAATGTTTCATTTTGTCCTTATCCCTTAAATGACTTCCTTAATCTTTTAGTTTTTCCATTTTTTTATTTTATTTACTTTATTTTAGTAAAATTTTATTTTATAAACGTATCTGAAATATTATTACTTAATTATCTTTTTTTATAAAATATACTTTTATCTATATTTTTTTGTTTATCATATTTATTGTTTTTAAAAATTAATTATCTACCTTTCTAATCATACGAGAACAAGACGGAGAACTTACAATATACTTTTTTTATGTTATAAAATTTAAACTGCTAATCGATTTTGTTACATCATCGTTTTTTATTACCTTTTTGGTATAAAAATTTTCAACCATTTTAAACAGTTTGACTTACTGTTTATATTAGTAACCTATTAGAGACGGTATGACTTTTTATATTTTACTTGGTTATAATTATTTTAAGTTGTGCTATATGTATAATTAAACATTGATTAATATATGAAGCATTTAAGTGTTTTTACTGAAAAAATGTTCAATAAACTTAATCATAAAACCAAACCAAAACAAACACTTAGTAATTGTTTGGTTCGGTTTCATTTTAATTTAAGTTGTTTGGTTTTGATCCATTGATAAAAAACTATTATTAATAGTTTAAATAAAACCATGAATAAAAGTACATTAAATAAAAAAATTTGAATGATGGTTTATTTAAAAACTCCAAGTAGTTCTTTAGTAAGCTTTTAGTATATTTTATTTTAAATTAAAGTTACATGATATCACACTATATTTATATATAAAGACAAGCCATTTGATTGAATACGAAAAATTAAAAATTCATATCATATACCAAAATTTTTACTTTCCCCAACCAGTTTTAAATATAAACCTAAACCAAATAACTTAAAACGATTAAAAACTCTTGTACCAAAAAAGTAAAAATCTGATTGTCTAATTTCTATTAGTTTTATTACCAAGGTAATGAACAAATTGAACAAATAAAGAAATTTATAAGAAAATAAAAATCATTATATAAAGTTAAATTTCATAAAAATAAAAAATTAAACTAAAATTTTACTAATATTTATGATTATTTCTTTAAACAAAAGGGTCTAAAAATAAATAAAATTAAAGAAATAAAATTAAAAAAATAATAAAAAAGTTTAGTAATAACACATTTCATCATTTTAAAGGTTTAGGGCAAAGTGACCATTAAAAAAGAAGTTCATTAAAATAAACTTATTAGAAAAAAGAAAAAAATAAAGATAAGTAAAGTAAATAAAATAAAAAGAAAAAATAAAAAATAAAATATTAGTGAAAATTACAGATTTCGTCTTTTGAGGGGTAAGGGTAAAATGGTCTTTTACAAAAAGATAACTTAAAAAGTTAACATTTGTTAGTAAAAAGAACATAAAGCGTGATAAATTTAAATAAAAAATACCCAGGGTAATTATCAAAGTTAAAGACAAAATTCATAGTTTTAGGTATATTTAAAGGACAAAATTTGTAATTTACTCTAGCTTTTACACCCGTGTGATAGGACGTACACTATTTATAACAATTTTCACTATAAACACAACATTAGGTTTTAACCAAATGCACCAAACACAACAATAGTATTTAGCCAAACTAATTCAGAAAGTCACGGGAAATACACCGATCACAATAGCCACATGGCTACCAAAAGCTTACTAACTTCCAAAATTTACAAAAAAATAGAGAAAGGAACTCCATCTAGCTTATGTGAAATCAGTATACTTGCTGGAAAATGCTGTAACATTAGATCAGGTTAAGCACTTTACAAACACAAAGAAATTATTGTTATTCTGATTAGGGTTGTAAATGAACCGAACTAAATAAGGTTTTGTTTATATTCGTTCATTAAAAATTGAAAAATGCATAACCAAACCAATAGTTTTGTTCGTGTTTGTTTATTTAGAAATTGAACCTCTTCACGAACGGTTCATGAACACGCAACTGAATGGTTCACAAACACAAACCAAACAATTTATCAATACAAACGACCATATACCATTAAAAGTAATATGCTTGACATAATGAACATATGCATGAATATGAATAAAGATATTACCGAACGCTTACGAATAACAATTATAAAGTATACATTTTAGGCCAATTAACAAATATTATAAAATACACAAAACTATTATTAAGTCCCTTGCGTTGTGACGGGGGACGTAAAACCATACAAAGTAACACCAATATCACATCACCATCAGCAATTATTAACACCAGGAAAACTCGTATTAAAAATAAACAAAACATAAAAAAATAAAACTGAATGGAACGTAACATAAAAATATAACCCATTAAAAACAATAACTAAGTCGACATGGGACCCACACGTTGTGACGGAACCGTTAAAAGAGAAAAATAGGCGCAACAACGATGAAACACGTACCCATGTTACGACGTGTTAACTTTAAAATTTTAGACCGAAATATAAAACAGATATTTGTAAAAGATGAATTTTATGGGGAAGAAAACTGAAAGTGAAAATTTTAAGAGTTAAATTCTAAAATATACAAAATTATTAAGTTTAGAATATAAAAATTAAAGAAAGAAAAAAAAGATATGTATAATATTTAAAACTTGATTTTGGTACAACAATCAATGTAATAGTAAGTTGATAATTAGTGTATATTAAATTAGGTAGAAAATTAAAAATAAAACTTATAAAATAAACAAATTATTTTGTAAAGGTAAAACATAAACAAATAAACACGAACAATTGTAAATGAACATAAACAAACATATTATCAAACGTTCACGAACACAACCTCTGTTCATGTTCGTTTGTATAACTAAACGAACGAAATTCCTGTTTATGTTCGTTTAGTTATTATACGAACCCATATAAACGAACTTCTCCCAAACGGTTCACAAACTCTTCGCTAAATGTTACAACCCTAATCCCAACACCATGCTTGCTCTCTACTACACTATTACTTCATTAAGAAGACTTACAGAGGAGTGGTGATGACCTGCTTTTCATTCAATCAAAGAAAACATCATTTTCATCAACTCTAATCCTACCTTAAAAAAGTAACAAACTTTTTAACGGTCTCCACTCGCATAAATCACTTTTTATACCTTTGAGACGCTAATACAATGAAAGACATATTAGAAAAGATATCATCTAACCTCTCAATACATGTACATACATGTCCAATATCAAGTATTTAATCAGCTCCATCAATTACCAAGAGCTGAGCCTCCTCTAACTATAAATTATTACATCCAATTAAAATCAATATGATGATGGTGTACCGTGTATCAATGTTATAAAACATGTTTTCAACCCCCGCTAGTTGTGGCAGATTTTTTTTCTCTCAAACTAAGATTTAAGGCGAGACGTAAGAAACCAAACTTATAAAAATTATCAAATTGTAAGAACCGTTCATATAAAATAAACATTCAAACAATTTTATTAATATACTCAATACAAGAGAACATAAATAAACGATTATCAATTTTTTTACAATGGACAATTTACAGAAATAGAAAAAACAGAAATATAAAAACTGAGGATCGTGTTCAACACGGTGCCCTTAAAAAAAATTCCCAGCCTCCCAAGAGAACTCGTTTTGTTTCCCAGGATACAACAGCCGGAGCAGTTTGTACTGCCGGGGTTGATCTAGAACCCGAACTTATTTGTAGAAGAGAATCCAGAGAGATTTAGAACTTGTTTTGCTGCAGGTTTCGAGTTGTGTTGTTGTATCTTTCTACTGAGCTACACTCAATATTTATAATGGAATTCGAATCATAACAGCCACCCAGACATTACTCAGTCATTAATCCGAGATCGTAACTGCTCATTTAATTCGTCATTAACAATCGTCGGTTTTAGTCAACGTGTAACGGAAGTTGTTATAAGTCACAGTTCTAACCCCGCACCAAGGTTAGTCGCACCTGACCAGACCCTCGAACCAACCTTCAAAAATACTAAAGCGGCTCACGGTGATGCAAGTGTGTGAAGTGCGCCATCAAAGCGCCACATGCCCACGCCGCGCGCGCGTGCGAGTCACCCTTCGCGAATCCACTTAGTGTGACACCTTAGGAAACAATATAGACAAGATGTTATAGAATATAAACTATTTTATATTCTTTCTCTCCTCTAATGTGAGGCGACTTTACACACTATTAATTCCTAATATCATTTTTCATTCAACACACTAATTTATTGATTAAATATTAATAATCATATTAATATTATCAATAAATTTCCAACACAAATTACCAAAAAAATAGTAAACGGAAGCCTAAAGACTTGAACCCATGTGGACGCTAAAATTAAGGTGTACTCTATCAAATTGGCAAAATGACCTTTTCTTTAAATGGCCAGGGCAAACAACATATACATAAGAATAAATTATATAAAAGTCTTTATATATATATATATATATATATAATATATATATATATATATATATAATTTCATATTTTAACCTTTATCTTTACTAATTACACTAAACAACCTTTATGCATATGGTTTGTTTTATTTTTGATCCTTCGGTCCTTTAGTCTAACAAGTATTAGTTTGTGTTGTTAAGTTAGGTCACATGGTTATCATATTATGGTATATGTGTAAAAAGCATACACGTGGCATTATCCAAAAAATTGATGTATTAGATTAATATGATTGATAAAATGTTGAGACTGGCGATTTACACTTCAAACAAAAAATAATTGTATCATATGATTTATATGTTATTAATAAACGTAATTTGTTGTTCAAAAATATATAATAAACTTCGTATATAAAAACTAAAATACAGACTACATGAAGTAATTTAGATCATGTAATTTAGATGCTTTACATAATCATATGATTATGGGAATCATATGATACAATAAATTTTTATAACACTAGCATTCTAATTTTAATAGAAACATTTAAATAACTTTACCTATCTTGCATTCTAATTTCTATATATTAAGTGTATTATTGATCCTTAAATCATAATTTTTTAGGTGTTATTCATCAGTTTGAATATTTTAAAATCTTATCGTGTTACTAATCATGTTTTTCCAAATAAATTTACATGGCTTGCATTTGAATTTCTATGCAATACGTTTATTATTGGTATTTAAATCATATAAAACCATAATTATTATAGAACCTGTTTTAAAAAAAGTGATGATAAAAATATATAACATCTTTTGAAGGCTTTACTCATTAGTTTTAATGTTTTACCAATCATATTTTATTTGATACATCGATTTATTTATTAATTATGCCACTTGAATATTTATTCTACACATATACACTCATGTGATAAACATGTAACCTAACTTAATGATGTAAATTAACGTCTATTATACTAAAGGACCAAATATGAAACTAACTATACACATAAATCTTGTCTAGTATAATTACTAAAGATAAATGTTGAAAAATAAAATTATTATAAAGATAAAGATGATTTCTTGTACTTTACTCTAATCGTGTATGAACAAAATTTGAACACCCAGGATTCGAACATACGAAAGTGCAAGAAATGGGGCACACACTACAAGCTACACTAAAATCCACCTTGTCAATTGAAGTTGTAAACAATTCATATAATAACGTATAAGTGAAACGTGAGAAAGGAAAAAATAAAAAACGTATGGACCATTAATTGCTTGACACGTGGCATATCAAGGTTGGCCACAAACCTTACATGTTAAGCAAATATGAAAAGGAAAACTTATTAATTGGTACCCATAACTGAAACAAAAGCAAGTCAACATCATATTTCTCTTCAAATGTGGTAGACATGCGAGATATATATATATATATATATATATATATATATATATATTATATATATATATATATATATATAAAGGTGAGGGTTTAAATGAGAATCACCTTTTTTGTGAGAACTCTAAGAATCAATATCAATAACTCATTTTTTATCACATGTCATTTCATTTTTTTTTCTTTAAACGTTCGTAACTTTTTTTCACGACATCATTTTTTCAAAAAAAATTCATCATAAAATTCAGTATTTTTTAATCTTTTCAACGCCTACCATATTGATATACTTTTCTAAAAAAAATCGTACATCCGTTGTTTATATATGTGTAAATCTAATTATACACATGTGTAGTACTGGATTTACATATGTGTAAATCCAATATTACACATGTGTAAACGAATTCGTTAAAAAAACGAGATTTTTTTTATTTTTTATAAATTTTTAATATTTTTTTTATGAAAGAGGAAAAGTTGGGGAATATTTTTGTGTTTTTTTTATGTTATTTTTTAATTTATAAAATTTTTAAATATGTTTTTATTAATTACAATTTTGCCATTAAGAACTAGTGGTTGAGATTGGTTTATAGAATTCTCATAAAAAAGCTAGTTCTCATTTGAACCCTCATCTATATATATATATACATACATATATATATACATATATACATATATATACATATATATATATATACATATATAAACATACACACACACACACACACCACACACACACACACACACCACACACACACACACACACACACACATATATATATATATACATATATAAACATACACACACACACACACACACACACACACACACACACACACACACACACATATATATATATATATATATATATATATTGGTTTAATTTTGTTACAATAGTATAGTTACAGTGATGCCTTTTTATTACAGTATTGTAATTTATTTAATGTGGCTTAATTACGATGTTGAAATTTCTCTATGGTGGTATAGTTACGTGGCTTAATGTTGTTTTAATGTTAGGTTTCTACTAAAATCATGGGAGGTGTATTTATATGGTTTAATATCATTTGTTTTACAGATTGATTTACATTGGTTATTATTGGTTTACATTTATTTACATTAGTTTACATTGGTTTACATTGGTGTAATGTCGTTTGTTTGTTGTAATTATTATGTTATTATTAGTTGGAGTGGTGTAATATTGAGTATTTAACGGTGTAAGTTGATGTGTTCGTTACAACTTTGCTAAAGATTACATTAGCAGAACAACAATGTATGTTGTAATATGATGTAACTACGTATGGATGATAGTTTTTTTGTAATACTATAGTAGAATTAAAGAGAAAAATATGATGAGTTTAATGGTGTAATTTTTATAAAAAATAAAAAAGTTATGAGTGTTTAAATAAAAATGGGGTAAAGTTTTTAAATATAAAACAAAAAGAGATATAGGGATGACACTTGTTTTGTTCCTAATAAATCTAAATTTTGATGCATTTGTCAAATGACCTTTATGCCCTTTTCTATTGAAAAAAGATTTGGAAGATTATATCCATTCATTTGTTGATCTATGGCTAAGATTGAGTTAAAAATAGGGGTGTTCAAAAATATCCGAATTCGAAACCGAATCCGAAACCGAATCCGAAATATCATAAAATCCAAAATTTGGATATCCGAAATTTCGGATTCGGATTCGGATAGTGATTTTGAGAATTTTTGGATATCCAAAATATTTTTATAAAATTTTAAAAATATCCAAAATGTTTTAAAAATTTTAAATATTAATTACATATTTTAGATATTTTCAGATATTTTCAGATATTTTCAGATATTTTCAGGTATTTCAGATATTTTAATAAATACTTTGGATATATGAAATAAATTTTAATAAAATTTATCAAATAATACAATTTTTTTGAAATTTGGATATCCGAACCGAATCCGAAATTTCGGATATCCGATCCGAATTTCGGATATCCGAAAATCGGATATCCGAAATTTCGGATTCGGATTCGGATAGTAAAATCCACTATCCGAATTTTTCGGTCCGAATTTCGGATATCCGAAAATGAACATCCCTAGTTAAAAAGTTCTTGTAAAAATGAAAGGTACAGATGATATAATGTAACTATGTAGAGATAAGACTTTTTTTGTAATACTATAGTAGAATTAAAAAGAAAAATATAATGAGTTTAATGGTTTAATTTTTATAAAAGAAATTACAATACCCTATATATAGAAAGAAGGGGTTAAATGAGAACCACTCTTGTTATGAGAACTTTATAAATCAATTTCAACCACTCATTTATTATCACATGCAAATCACATGCCATTTTTCCTATATATATATATAAACTTGGTATTATAGAGCATCCATTAACAACCACCCATGAATTTGCGTATCTAGTTATCTATGATTCACAATCACACGTGACACAATGAAACTGTAGGATTTGAGAATGAGAGTTCAAGCTGCTACAGAAAGTTCAACAATAACTTGGAAGTCAAAGGGGTACTATATGTGTTGAATTAATCAATCACATATTGAAATCATAACATTATTTAATCAAATTCGACTATTATCTGAATGTGATACCATTTAGATTTCTTTTTTTCCTCACAATCAATGTTAAATAAAAGATATAGACCAATTTGACATCTAAATCCATATAAATCTTTAGAAATCAAAGTTGGGAGAAATCATATTACTACAAATTCCAACTTACCTTCAATCTAAATCACTAACAAGTAAAGAGTATTATCAAATTTAACCACAAGAAGTGCAAATCTTGGTGTTGCAATTTACATAAAGATCATAGCGACAGGAATAAGCATTTGACCATACTAGGAACTTTTGGGGCTTCAAGTAGGCTGTTAGGTGTAACCAAACTTGATTTCTCTTCACCCTCTTGCTCGCCCAAGCCCCGAATCCAAAGCCCTAAACTCGATCGAATTATTATAGTAATGCATAAAATTGTTACACGATCAACCGTAACCGTCAAAGACCAAATCTCCATGAAACCTCAAATCATCAGCGTCTCGCACCAGTGGGTGTGGATCAAAATGATGAGAGAAGAGAATTGATACATACCAAGCAACCCCACGACCGCCATCACCCACGTTTAACGTTTATTAGCATACATCCATGTTACCTTGTTTAATGTGTTTTGTTTATAGTATTAAGTAGTGGGTTTAGTTTCTTTTGCATTAATTTAAGAGCCATGATCAGATTTATTTTATATATGTAATCGTTGTCTAGGCATTAGAAAAAAAGAAGAATTTGATCAAAATGTCTTTATTCTCTTATCTTTGTTCTTTGGAGCCTAACCCATTTAACAGGTCTATTGAGAGATTGACCATCTCGAATAGTTCTCTATAAAAAATGATCACCACCACCCTAAACCATAATCAAATTGAAAGAGATTAGGGTGAGAGAGGGTTAGAGTGTGGTTGAAAGTGTTTGGATACGTGTCATCTCAAAGAACAAGCTTAGCATTGCAATAGGCATTACCGCATTAGCATATAACGTACATCATGTACATTATTGTACATCTAGTTGGTGTCATAAATGTACGTATAAAGGAGGTTATACCGCGCTTAGCCGCAGGTAAGGCTTCGTATCATGGTCGTTATATTTTATGTTTGCGCTTCTCGGGCAGGTTCAAAACATAAATACATGACAAGTAAATGTCACAATGTTAATAAGAATGTCGAAACAATATTATTATAAATTAAAAAAAATAACGTTGGTGTGGGTAAAACCGATAAGTTATTTAATATGATTTTAAAACTTTTAGTTATAAGTTAAAAGAAATAAAAAAAAGAAACCAAAAAATAGAATATTTAATTTTCATTAATGTATAATAATGAATGTTTTTGTTAACACGTGATATAATGATAGAGCTAGTAAATCTTAGTTTCTTGTTTGAGCAAAGAGATCTTTTTATATATTTTAGCATTAACTACTAATAATTTTATTTAATATATTTTAAAGTTAAAAATATTTTTTATTAATTGAGCAAAGAGATCTTTTTATAAATGCAATTTCTAAATAAATAATCTTTTTAAAAACAAGAAATTTTTCCAAAACATCAATCTTTTTTTAAAAACAAGAAATAGAAACAAAAATGATTAAAATTCAAACTTTTCATAAGAAAATTTTTAAAAATAGCACTAAAGTTTTAAAAATTACTTTTAAAAATTAGAAAAAATAAAAATAAAGATAAAAGTTTGAAAAATGATATTGGTGTTTATTATTTAAAGTCTTTACTTATACGCAATTTCAATAATATCATATCTTAAGATATTCTTTTATAATTTCATAAATTTTTATTACTAACTATTTAATATTTATTTATACAACTCATGTATCACATGAAATACTTACCTAGTTAATATGATAAAATAAAAGAAGAATGAAAAACAAATAAAAAAGCCTGCAAAAAATAATAAGAGAAATCCAAAACTAGTAATTAAGATATAGTGCATGGGATTTGAACCTGGTTGATTGTGAGAAAGTTGAAATGTTCTTGCAAGGCACCAAACAATTACATCTATTGGGACTTTGAGTTCATTGTAAGTTAAATCATATTAATTGCAAGTAAGGGATGTATGACCATGATTTGATCTATAAACATCCATTACGATGTATTTCCTCGATCATTAAGCCATCATGAATCATGATACTAATTTTGGCTATAACTTTATAAATTTAGAAGACTTGTATTTATGATAGGAGTCTGATCTTCATTAATACTATGTTATTATCCACTCTTAGACCAATCACTAAAATAAGAGAGTGATATCATTCAACACAACCAGATAAAGTTAAATAAAAAAACCCTTTGATAAACAGCTATTTTAAAAATGATTTTTTTTTAAAAATGTTACTATTTCAAAAACAGAGTTGACAATGAGTGGTTTTTCTTGTTTGATTTTGACAATAGGGAAACCCGTCTTTGCCAAGGGCAGGAACTCAAACTTGTTCGATGTGCACCGACAATATTAAAAGACATCATTTCATGTGCAAATCTTTTGTTTTTTTCATGAACTCACCCATGACAGGGGTAAGTTCTCAAAAACCAAGTATTTATTCATACATATTTTAATGTTGTGCACTTTGATTCTAAAGTCATAACTTTTTACGTTTTTATTTTTATGTACATTGTAACTTTAAAAAATTAATATTTTATGTTTTTATTTTCCTGCACATGTCATTATAATTTTCAAGTTCATTTATGATTGGATGTAGATTTGTTTAAAAACAAACCGGACACTTACATGCTTATTTTTATTTACCTTTCGAGTTGTGTTATGTTTCAAAATTTTAGTTTAGGAACAAGTTGAGTAAAATATAATATGTTTTTATTTCACGATATAGATTTAAGTTACTCTACTTTTGATTAAAATATATTTTGGTTGAGTAGAAAGGAAACAAAACATAGTTTTATAAACTATATAAGAAAATTAATAATAATTACCAATGCAAATGTAAATTATAACTTTCGACCGTAACCAAAGTATGAAAAATTAAAACATATACGAATAAATACTTGGTTTTTGAGAACTCGCCCCTGCCATGAGCGAGTTCTGAAAAAAAAGACGAAAGATGTGCACATGAAACAACATCTTTTAATCTTGTCAGTGCACATAAAACAAGGTCTGAGAACCCGCCCTTGGCAAGGGCGGGTACTCCTATTGTCAAAATCAAACAAGAAAAACCCTCATTGTCAACTTTTTTTCGAAATAGTACCGGTTTTAAAAAAAATCTCTATAAAGGCAAGTAACACAATATCTATCATAAGAAATTGTAATTTTAAATTGATTAAATGTTTATAAAGTAAATTAAACCCTAAAAGAAATTAAAAATGTAACCATTTATTATGAAAAAATTACATTTAGTCTTTTAACTTTTGAGAAATAAGTATTATTGTTCCTACCATTCACTCGATCAACTATCGTATTTTTATGTATAAGATGATTTTTAGTTGGTAAAAACTTATTAAGGGGCTGTTTAATTATGCTGACTGAGTAAGATCTGACTGAGTCAGAAGCTGACCCAGTAAGAAGTTCTGACTGAGTCTGCATCTGACTGAAACTTGATTGTTTGATTTAGTATCTGACTGACTCTGCTGAATGATAAAAATAACTTTATTGCCTCGTTGTTCTAACGAGTTTGCATATACATCTACATACACATATACATACATATTTATATGCATATACATCTACATACACATCTACATACACATATACATACACATCTATATGCATATACATTTGTATTCATAAAGAAAGGATGATTACCGCAGGGAGGTGCTCGGGAGGTCGCTCGGGAGGTGCTCGGTTAGGGCTCGCGTAGGGAGGTGCTCAGTTGGTGCTCCGTCGGCTCGCACAGGGGAAGTCGCGTAGGTCCGGAGGTGCTCGGTCGGTGCTTGGTTAGGGCTCGCGCAGGTTGGGAGGTGCTCAGTATGTGCAAATGGGAGGTACTCGGTAGTGCAAGGGAAGTCGCGCAGGGGGAGGTGCTCGATTTGGGTTCTCCGATCGGTCGCGTAGGGGAAGTCGCGCAGGGGAATTCGCGCAGGGGAAGTCGCGCAGGGGAAGTCCACAGCAAATAGGGGGTGGATTTGGGTGTTGGTGATGTGCAAATGAGGGCTGCTGCACAAATGGTTTAGGTTAGCAATGATTTTTTTAGATTTGGGTCAGAAGTGATGACCCGGTCAACTGGCACCACTTCCGTATTAAACGGGCTGACCCGCTGACCAAGTCAGCCGGGTCAGCCCGGTCAGACATAAATAAACAGCTCCATCGGGGCGAGTAATATCCAATGATGATGTATTTTAAATAGTTAAATACTTCTATCAGCGGGAATATCCAATTCTAGTGAAGAAACACTTCCTCCATCAGGGCGAGGAAAATGAGGATTATGAGGAGGTACTAGCAAAAGCGCAATGGAAAAATAGGGCAAAAGGAAAAAGTAAAAGCTAAAAGTTGGATCGAGGTAGAAAAAGTTGCACTAGTGAGGGCATGGATATATTGTTTGAAAGAGCCGATTATCGAGAACGAGCAAAATCGAGACTACGACATCTGCCATTTTCAGGTTAACATAATTAACAAACTCCTTTATATCATTTGAGTCATGCATACTTGCCATGTAATCACACGCAAGTCTATCTTCAAACGTTGGTGACCTAACAAATATATATTATTAATTTAAAAAATATTATGTGGCTTAATATGTGATTATCTGATATTGATATGTTACATATCTATTTCGATGATTTATGTGTTATCATATAGTTACAAGAATTTTATATTATTAGCCAAGGTTAGAAAATTGCAATTGCTTATTATGTGGGTTATGAAACTTATGTCTATAAAAATGATTAACAATTATACTTAAGGGTGTGTATTGTAAACAAAGTAATTAAGGAGTTTTTACAAAAAGCTCTAATATATATATATATATATAATATATATATATATATATATATATATATATATATATATATAATACAAACCCTATTTCCCCAAATCCCCCATTGTGATCATTGCCTCCCCCCTCTTGCGATTGGCTCAAGGTTTGCTCAAAACAATTATTAAAACGCGTTTGGAAGCCTCATGTATGATCATCTACGTGATTCAGGTAATGGACTTTATAACACTTTCATCTTTTTCATGAATTTTATATATATCTAAAACCTAGTTCATCCAATCAATCCTACAACTTGAAATTGATGAAACTAAGTGTTGTTGTTGATCATAATTGATGTTATTAGTGATAGTTTACGGAATGATGCAACAAAATTATGATTTTGGATGTGTTGTTCATAACTTGCCTAAAGTGGAAACTTTATTTTCCTTGAATCGTGGATATTGAACTCTAATCATGTTTGTTAGCCTAATATGATCAATCTAGGTATGATTAATCGTATGAATGATGAATTATCGGTTGTTTCGGTGGAATTTGGATTGTTTATGTTACATCCTTCTATGAGGAAATGCAACTCATGGGATATGATATTTTAGACATGCATGAGAGGTTAAGATCATGTTAAAATGATTACTTGTGATAATTGGATGTATTCACTACACTAGTTGTCATAGGTTTCATATGCTAGATCATAACCTTTCATTGAAGGAAACTTTAACTATGAGAATATGTGATTATGGGATGATTGAGTTCACATGCATATTAGTTAATGATGTTGGGTTGTCAAGTTTGAGATGAAGATGATTGAATAGGATTATATGATGGAAACTTGCTATATGTATGTGCACATGCTCAACTAGTCAAACGTAGAAACTTTATTTGATTCAATCCTTAAGTTTGATTACTAAGCATGTATGATAGATATCATACACATATGCTGATCTCAGGTCCCTACTTAGTAGAATTAATAGGATTAGTATGTGAAGTTGTAAGTTTATTTCACATAGCATGTCTTGAGTAGTCTAAACCCTATGTGGATCTAGGTTGTATGATAATGGCATAGGTAGTTATCACGTGGGGAAACATGAAAATAATTATTTATTTAATGACACGGAATGTAAAAATTTGTTGTTATTGTGAATTTGTATATGTATTTTGGTAGGCTCTTATAGGATGGAAACTTTCAGGAGTTTAGAACTCAACTCTAATGATACGTGAATGTATTGAACATTACTCTTGAATAATAGTCTCATTAATATAAACAAATATAATTTCACTTAACATGTCACCAAGGGGTTGTCAGGTCAAACTTGATCAATTTTCTAACCACATGAAATAATGGGGTTGTTTGGACACTTTGAATTTCACAAACCAACACCCTTCATACTTATGTATTTACATGCTCTAGGTAGCTTGTGATGGGATGCCTCACATTCCAGTACTATTTTACTTGTCTAGCACACTCTTGATGTGAGTTCACTTTTCCAATTTTACTTACTTCTTTTGGGAGGGGTATCATACTTAAATGCTTTACTTTATAAGATTGTGTAATGCAAGTTTATATAATGTGAATTTACTATTGAAAATCCTTACTCATTTGGATTGTTAATTAACGTTAACTAGTGGGGATATTAGATGTAATACTATGCTTACAAACCCCACACGTGCGACTAGAGGTTAAGCAGGTGATATATTGTCTAAAACAACAAACACAATGCGGCGAATTAGTTTATTATGATGGAAGGTAAACAACAAACTCAGTGAAGACACTGATGTTTATGATTTTGTTATAGACCAACTATCTATTTCAATACACTGATGTCTAATTTGTTTAATGCTTTCGCGACATTTGAAATTAAACTATGATGGTTATTCTAAACTCATATAGTGGTCGATTAGAGTAGCTAATGATGATGATTCTGGTTTGTTCATATTCATCGCGGTAAAACCTCGCACATGGGTTTTAAAGGTGTGACAAAGAGAGCTTTTGGAGGAGTGTTAAACTTTAAATTGTAATTATTTCCAATTTAAGTTTAGTTTAATTAATTATTTGTTTTTATTTTTTGTTTCATATGTAAATTACCATGCATTTTCATAATGAATTTTAAATCAACATTATTCAAAAGGGAGAGATTTAAACCATAGAAGAATAAAATAGAATTCTTTTTACCAAATAATAGTTGGCCCTTTTCGATGTAGCGAAGATGTTAAGGAAGATGTGATTCACAAAACCAATTTCGGCTATAAGGAGGTTTGCAAGAAAAAATATTTTCAAATATGGGGGCGTGGATGATTATTCGTTCTCATCCTACATAGGCCAACACTCTGAGAGTTAGTAGTGAGTCACAACTAACAAAAAAATAAAAGTAAATGAATATGGTCACTACACCACATTTTCGGATGTTATTTAATATTTCTATGATGTGTTGTATTAATGGAATTTATTTTATTTTTTATTTAATTTAATTATGAAACATGAAATGTTAATACAAATTAAAAATAATAATTTGAAAAAAAAGTGAAAACACTATAAAACTGAAACGACATCATGTAAAACCTGAATAAGTTGAGAAAATAAAAAAAAACAATTGATGTGTCACTCACTCAATCAGAAAAATGCAAAAACCAATACAATTTTTGGTGGCCTAAAAACCCACTTTCTCCGCTCCTCCATTGCACTCTCCACCTCCCCTGCCCGGGAATGTACTCTTCTTCTCACAAACTCACTATGTCTTACTATATATACGTCAGATTTCTAACAAAATCTATAAATCCCATCAAACAATCCTCTACCTTTGCCCACCATCCATTTATCAAAGAACCTAAATATACAAGAAATGAATGATGGCAATTTGACCAGCTAGAGTGTTGCATCGATGGTATTGGTGTCCTTAAAGATCACTGTTTTTAATTCTTGTTGTTTGATGGTTAAACAAATATATGAATATGAAAAGTGCCGGAAAATTAGTCAAACTTTGGTGGTCCCAGGCACGATGCAAGACGCGATCCTTTAAAATCCATTTTTGAAAGGGACATTTAGTAGAAAAACATAATAGTTTTTAGAAATACGTAATAACAAACGAAAAAAATACAATGTGTCGTAGCGTACAAAAATGATGAGCTGAAAAACATAATTTTTATTTTAATTTTTTATACAATGATACTTTACTATTTTAAAGATAAAAAAAACATTTTTTATGGTATAACTATAAGAAAATAATATCATATATAAAAGTTATGAATGTTTAAAAAAACAAGTCAACTTGAAAAAAATACCAATAAATGGTCAAGTCTAAAATATCTCTCTTACAAACTTTCTTCTTACAATTTGATTTTATTCCATCTATTAAAAATATTAACTAAGAATTTGATTTCAAATATTTATGGTTAATATTACTTCTTATACTTTTTAAATTTAAAAGTCTTTTTATTTGAATCCTTACCTTGATTAAATAATAATCTTTTAATCAATTTTTTAATATTATTTCTAAGCAAAGGTGCGTTAAGAGGGGGTAGACAGAAGGTAGGATAGGTAATTTGGAAAAACATAATCGAAGGAAAACGAGTTGGTGGATGCTGATAAAGTTGAACAGGCCTTCGATGACGGGAGAGTGACTCACTGTGCACTCCAGACGACTAAACATTGGAAATGATGAGTGGGACTCACCTTAGTTGGATATGCTGATGGTGGCTAGAGATCAAAGGTCTCCTTGAGCTCAGTTGATCCTTTAATGGGTGTTGAGGATCAACTTCATTGCCGTGAAAAGACATGAGCTCTTCATCAGTTCCGGTTAAAAGTTCAGTGAAGGATATGACATTTATTCCTAATGACTTGGGACTTTGATCAATATCTAATGGCATTGACCCTTTGGTGGGGTTGTCCCTTTTTAGCTACTCAGGAGAGTATAGAGACTCATCCTGAAGGCTTTTGGTTTGGGCTTCAGGCTCATGGGATTGAGACTGAGGATACTCAATGCCCATATTAAGGTCAAGAGTGAAGGAAGGTGGGACCTCAGACTGAGTGGGAGCTCATGTTTCCACTCTAGCCTTTTTGGGTAGAACATGGGGAACTTGTTCAGACAGAAGAGATTGAACAAGGGTTCGTTTGGGACATCTCTGGTAGGTAAGATGGATAGGAGGAGAAGATAAATTTGGCAATGTGAGGGTAGTTGCTCGTATGGGTTCATCACCTATGGGGTTAACAGGGATGTCACTAGGAGCCATTAGCTTAATCATACCTTGAAGAACTGCAGTATATCTTCCACTGAAATTGGTGGACACTCTCTTCAAAACTTTGAAGATGGTCGGCCTCATGTGAGGGATAGTCAAAACAGCTGCATATACAAGCTGACTTTGGTCCAACTCACAGTTGATGATATGCTAAAAGAACCTGGGATACATGAAGAATTTGTTCCTCTGGAGGTTCCCCATCAGATTTATCAACACAAACCTTGAGTAGTAAAACGGAGGCTTTTCACCATTCCATGAACTAGGCACCCTAGTTCATATGGGATTTGATCCCATCCCCTAGACTTGTTTGATAAGCAATGTAGGATAACATGCAGCAGAACTTCTAGTTGTAAGAGAAGTTAAACTTATAGACAGTAGACCTGCTAACATCGCCACCATAACCCATTAGGGTATATGTATCATCAAGGTCGGTCTTGAGAAACTCAGTAGGAGTGCCTTCATCATGAAGCTCCAGATGCTCCCTAATGATTTGTTCTGAGATAACCAACTCCTAGCCACAAATGCTTGACATTAAACCCTAACTTGATTTAGGGTTTTGATATGACCGTTTGCCCAAAACTCCTCCATTTGGTTAAGATAAATAGTGGGGTTTACGATCAAGGCAGTATAGTAGGTAGATTGGATGAGAAATGAAATGATTTCAAAGAAGTCAGCATCCCTAGATGAATCCAGAAGTGCAACTTGATTGTGCTGAGGGTTTAGTGATATTATGAGAAAGAACAGAGGAAAACAAGTTTTGAAGATGGAGAAGGTTGAAGTGGGAAGTGCTTTGGGTAGTAAAAGTGGTAAAGAGATGTAAATGATGAGTCGGGATTATTTAAATGGGTGAAATGGCAGTTTTGGGTGGATAAGGTGAAAAGATGGTTTGGGGTGAGATGTGACAGGGACGGCAAGGTGAAAACCATTCAAAAGATTCCGACATCATTGATAAAATCTTTTCTTTTTACTGTGAAGGGCCCAAAGGTTTCCGTTACAGAGAGAAGTTTTCTTCCAAAGGTAAAAATATTTCTGAAGGTTTTTCTCTTCCGAAGGTAAATGAATTTACTTCCGAGAATAAGAGTGTCTTACGAAAGAAGGAGTTTTCAAGCTTCGAAAGCATTGAAGATAAGCTTTCGAGACTAAAAACTCTTCAGAAGATAAAACTTAAATTGAGAGAATTGCCTTTGGAAGATAATGAAAAGTTCTTCCGAGGGTAATTTTCTCTTCGGAAATACTCATACTTAGTCAAATGTGAAGAAAAACTTTTTGTAACAGAGCTTAGATTGTAATTGACAAAATACAAGACACATTTTAAAAGGTTTTCAAATGAGATATATTAGTCAATATTTATCATCCTAATAGCCGTAATGAGATACTAAAATCTTTGTTAATCAAAGGCTTTGGTGAACAAATCAACATATTGTTTATTTGAGTCAACTTTGACTAATCTAATCAGGCTTTTCTCATTAATATCTCTAATGAAATGGTACTTAATATCAATGTTCTTTGTCTTGGAGTGCTTCACATGATTTTCAGTGATGGAGATAGCATTGTTGTTGTCAATGTGGAGAGGAGTGCTCATAAAGTTGAATCCATAGTCTAGCATCTGGTTTTGAATCCATAGCACCTGAGCACAGTAACTTGCAACAGCAATGTATTCAGCTTTAGCAGTAGATGTGGAGACACAAGATTGCTTTTTGCATTGCCATGAGATAATTCTTCCACCAAGAAATTGACACCCTCCTGATGTGGATTTCTTGTTAATGTTGCAGCCACCATAGTCACTATCTAAGTAGCCATAGAGATTGAAGTTGGAGTTTCTAGGATACCAGAGACCAAGCTTTGGTGCTCCTTTGAGGTATCTAAGAATTCTCTTGGTAGCAACTAGGTGAGTGTAACACCCGGATATTTTCTTTGAAGCCGATGAAATAAGAAAAAGAAATAAGGTCCAAAGTCGAGGACTAAACTTGCCAAAACGTGAGAAAGTTCGGAAGAGAAGGGAAATAAGAGGTAGGGCAGCTCAGACCCTCTCCACTTCTCCAAAAACTCAGCAAAGAAAAGAAAGAAGAGAGAAAAGGGAAAAAAAAAGAGAAAAAGGTTGGTTCAGGTAGAGTCAAGTGAGCAAAATCGTCGTGCAGTGGGTCCAATCGAAGCTCTACTTATCGGTGTTGTTTGTGTGAGTTATAGGACCCCTCTTTTAAACGGTTTTGGTCGATTTTAGGGTTGGAACACATCTGAAAACCCGTTTTTGTATGTGTGTGTGTTTGACCCATTTGTATGTGTTTGCGTGTGATGCGTTTGGAGTTTCTTTTTGGGCTTATGCGTGCTTGATTGGTGTTGTGGTATGCATTCCTAAGGTTTAAGATGGTTGATTTGGGCTTAGAATGGGTTGGATGAACTTGGAAGTCAAAAATGGCAGATTGGGTTTGGGATGAACTACATTCTACATCAGCTAGGGCTAGGCGACCGAATGGAGGCCATACGGCCGATTGAGGTTCATTCGCACGATTGAGGTTCATTCGCATGATTGAGGGTTCAGTCGCATGTGGGATGTACGACTGAGAGTCCATTCCCATAAGTGCTCATCCGCATTAGTTTCATCCGCACAAGTGTTCATTCGCATTAGTTCCATTCGCACGGGACTCATCCGTATTGAGTCCATCCGCATTAGGTCCATTCGCATGGGTGTTCATTCGTATTGGTGTTCATCCGCATTAGTCCATTCGCATGAGGTTCAGTCGCCTGGAGGCCATGCGACTGAAGGGTGCCCATACGCCCATGTAGGGCTGGTGTGCCCGAGGAAAGTGTAGTTTATGTACAGACTTTCGGGGGAAAGTGCAGATGTAAGTTTTGACATGGAAGATTCCCGTAAGTTCATGTAAGATGATTGTTGTGACCTTAAAAGTTATGTTAGGCATGATGATGTTGCATGTTATGCATGATGTATGTTATGTATGTATGATGTTGCCTTGCATGATGTTGACTGTGTATGATATGTTCCTTGGTATGATGTATGTTTATCTTTCCTGTGACTTTGCGTTAAACGTTAATGAATGAAGTGAAAGTATTATGTAACGTAAAGTGAAAGATAATGAAAGAAGAACATGAAGTAAGAATTCATGTATTAATGAATGATGAAAGTAAAGAAAGTCTTGCAAGCATTGTATGTCGAGACATGCCATTAAAAGGTGTTAGCCCAACGGTGTGCGGGTAGAGGATGCATATCGGGGTCTTTCTTTGTGATTGACCATTTGTATAGCCCCATTGCTGCATACCCTAGGTACTGCGACCAGAGGTGCGATGCTCCGTTATAGCTGGCCTATGATAGGCCTAGGTCCAGTACCAGGAATAGCAGGGTATTGCACATAGCAGTGGTACACCTAAACTCTACCCTAGGTGTTGTGACCAGAGGTGCGGAGCACCATTATAGCTGGTCTATGATAGGCCTAGGTCTAGTACCAGGAATAGCAGGGTAAAGTTTATGGTTGAAGGAAAGGAAAGATGTAATGACAAAAGAATGTGAAAGTTAATGAAGTTAACGACTGATTGATGAAGATAATAATAATATTATCTATGTGTACGTATGATTTATGATCACATGAAAAGTAAAGAACGGCATTAACGAAAGAAAAGTATGTTTTATTATAAAACTAGAACTCACTCAGCAACCCTGACTTTTATGTGTTTCCAGTTGGCAGGTAATGTTACTGAGGATGGCACGGGGCGGCTACTCGGCTCTTTTGGATGGCATCAATTTTATAATGCTTTTGTGATGTAATGCAACATGTAATTTGTAACTTGTTAACAATGTATTATTTTGCAAAAGCTTTTATAATAAAATGAGATGTATATTTTGGTAATTCCGCTGTGATATTTTATGAAAGACAAATCTATTTATATGTTTTAATTGCGATGATCGACCAGTTGTAGGCGTCCCAGGAACGAGGCCTTACAAGTTGGTATCAGAGCCAAAGTTTAAGCGAAATGGGTAAATTTTCAAAATAAACCTTAACTTAAACTGAGAATGGAACGGAAAGGGAAGGGATACGAGTCTGAGTAGCTGTGTGCCATCAGGTATTTTCGTAAAGTTAACCGGTATTTTGTGCGCATGGTATGTGGTTATGTGTTGTTTATAGATTTAAATACTGATGTTGTCAGGATAGGTAGTGCTTGGGGTATGAAGAGTAATGTAAGTGGCTAATCACAATTGGCCACTGTAATTAGGGACTTACTATACTTGACATAAACTGAGCTGTTCCCTTGAATGACCGTGTTGGTGTTTGAATCTTTCAGTGTGCGTGTGAATGGCTGGTGGTAGATCTTTGAAAGCCTCTCGTGGTGGTGGTCGTGATGGGCTTGGTGCTGAGCCGCGACCCAGAGGGGAAGACCCAGAGTTGAAAAGGTGGTTCCTGAAGAACCAGAGACCCCTCATCCGGAGGGTGGTGACGAGACTGCAAACCTAAGGGCCTTGGTGAAAGAGGTTGTGGTTGAGGAGGTGCATGAGGTCATGCAGATGATCTTACCGTCTTTAGTGATTGAAGTTATTAAGGCGGTACAGGAAGGGGAAAGGAAAGCGAGGAATAGGTCCTCGAAAGGACGGGAGCAACCAGAGCCTGAAACGGTTCTATCTGATGATGAAGAGGAAGAAAAAGAGCCTGTACCGGAGGCGGTTCGAGGCTATAACTATGGGGCATTTCAACGATGCAAGCCCCCTACTTTTGATGGAAACGACACTGCTGCTGCTGCTCACCAGTGGGTGAAAGAAATGGAAGCTGTATTGAATATCAGCGAGTGCCGGGAGGACCAAAAAGTAAAGTTTGCTGCCCACTCTTTTGTGGACTCGGCTCTGTGCTGGTGGGACAATATAGTCTAAGCCGAGGGTAGTCGGGCAATCGGGAGGATGAGATGGTCTGAACTGAAGAAGTTAGTGATTGAGGAGTTCTGTCCTCATAGAGAAATGGATAAAGTTGAGAGAGAATTCCTGCAACTGGAGGCGGGAACGATGGTGCACTAGCAATACACCACCAAATTCAACGAGATGGCACGTCTAGTGCCGGATCATGTGACGCCTCTATCGCGAAAGATTAAGAGGTACATTCAGGGTTTGCCAACGGATATTCGCAGGCATATGATTGTCGCCCGACCGAGCATGTTTAGGTCGGCGGTGTAACATCATGAATTTTTGATTAATTAAAAGTTAACATCATTAATTATTGTAAGGGTTGTTGTTGGCATCTATGGAACTTAGGGGCTATCTATGTTTGTTCCTTAATCATTATAAATTTCAATTTATAAAAGTTAATTAAAGTATTAAATTGTATAATAATAATGATAATTATAATCATAATAACAATAATGACAAAAATAATAATAAAACTAATCATACCAATGATAATAATAGTGATGATAAAGTTGATAATAGTAGTAATAATAATAAAATTATAACAATAATAACAACAACTAAGAATAATAGCAAAAATAATAATATTGCTATCAATAATAATAATCTATAGGAGTTATTAAACTTAAAAATTATTTAAAAAATTTAAATTCAAAAGTTAAGGGGTTACATTTTCATTTTGGAAACTTAAAATGGAAGTTTTGGGGCATAAAATAATAAAGATTGAAATGTACAGGGACCATTTATGTAAATCTTTAAAACCAAACCCAGCTTCCCCTCTTCAACTCGTATATCCGGCGAACCGCCGGTGGAACCTCCGGTGAGCTCCGGCGACACCCAAATCTACCAAATTCGACCGTTTATTGATCCAAAATCGTTCCCAAACCTTTCCTGGAATCGTTTCGAACTCGAAATGCACATTAAATTGAGTACTAAGTCGATTATGAAGGGGCTTTTGAGTTCGGTAACTGTAAGCCAACAATTTCAAACCGTTGGATTATAATGAATCCATAATAACGCAATTAATCAGGTTCATACCGTCAGCTAATCAATTCTTTCCTGTTAATGATTTTAATTTCAAGTTTAATTGTGAATTAAAGACAAAAATGAACATTTTACATTTGTATCCCAATCGAAACCGAATAGAACGAAACACATCGAATTGAGACCATATAACAGAGGGCAATTGTTTTTTTATCCCTTTCAACTCCCTACAACCTCAATTTCTCTAAATCATCACTCAAACATCGGTTTCAAGCTCCTTGTTCTTCGCGAGTGAACCGAGACACAACCCGAGCACAAAAACTTCAATTCAATTGTAATCAAGTAAGTAAAACACATGATTATGTTCGTCTAGGCATAAGGAATAAAAGCCCTATCTTTAATTTGGTTAACAACATCGAATTGATGTTCAATTTGATTCGGGAACAATCTAGGGTTCTTGGATTTTGGGGCACTTTATTAATTTGGTTTAAAAGGATTTAGAACCGAGATAAACCACGGCTGCGGCCCTAGTCTAACTGGTTACACACTCATTAGCAAACCTTGAGGTCCCGGGTTCGAACCCGGGCACCCTCAAACATTTTTTTAGGCTTTTTAACCCTTAAATTAATTATAAAAAATGTCTTATAAATAAAAATAGTTTTGTAAACTTTAATATTTTAAAGACACCATATAATTTTTTGTAATTTTTCTAAATTTAAATAACTAAATTTTTTTAAATAAAACATTTTAAAGATTATTCTTGGGTTATTAATATTAAAATGAATTTTAATAATTAATAATTATTAGTGGTCCAAACATTTTCTTTAAACATTCATCGTTTAAATCACGTTATTTTAAACAGAGATTATTCTAAAACATTATAAATCTATATGTTAAATGTACAATTATTCAAATAGTTATTTAAATAATTATTTATTTATTCATTTAATTATGTCATATATAATTAGTTAATAACGTTATTTCTTAAACTTTATTTAAGTTTTTAGAACTTATAAAACAATAGAAGTTTTATTATTGATTATCATTGTTTTAAGGCATTAGAAGGATTATTTAAAACGATTAAAGTAACTTTAAATAATTCGATATTATTTTGCAAGTTATATAAATAAGTATTCAATAAATCATCTTCACCAAACTTTAAATAATTAATTACTAAATTAATTATATCTTTCACACATTATATTTAATCTTGATTAATACGATAAAATAAATTATTGAATCGTACTTTATCATTTTTAGTCTTAATTGATTAAACCAAAACGTTAAACTTATTATAATTAAACCTTAACCTTGTAAATATATATATAATTTTAGGTGCCTTGTTAAGAATTACATTGGATCGCTGCTTATTACATTTCTTATTAATCGTTATTTTTATACATTTGATCAAGTGAGTATTTCTATACCTCTTTTTTTATATTTCTACACTTTTGGGGTGAAACATGTTACTTTATAAACTTTGCACTTGTAACACGTTTAATTCTTGTAAACTTATGGCATTTCACTTGTATATTATAGTTAGTTGAACTTTGTGGCTACCATGTAATGTCGAATATATGTACAATCATTAACTATTGCTAGCCTAGCGAAGTCATAGATCTATGGGTCAGACAAGCCTGCTTGGTTGATCCAAGTACACTTAGCTAATCGTATATACTTTTAAACGTTTGAGACTTGTAAAACTTTGTCGAGGTTTGATTGTGCATTCTGTCTTACATCCCTAGTTTACTTTGTTCTCTAACTCACAATATGAATTGCCATCTTTTATATACTTATGTATTGCAAACTATGGAAGTCTCACCAATATTATTATTGATCTTTTATTTTTAACATGTTTCAGGAAATACTCAAGCTTGATCACCTTTTTTTCGAAGTTGTTCACACCTAGGAATGGACCTAGTTAACTTAATGAATGAGCTTGTTATATTTCTTATATTGTGTTCTCATTTGCGACTTACGCTTGTAATGTACCTTTCAAACCTATGTATAATATATTTGGATTTAATAATAGTGTTATGTAGCTGTGAACAATCTTAACTCTCACTCCTCGACATTTCTGCCGTCAAGGTTGGGGTGTGACAGATTGGTATCAGAGCCCATAACTATAGGGTTTAGGTTATTAGAAATGGTGACCTAGACTATAGTATGCATGAACCTTATAGAATTATATTTCTATCTTGTAAAATGTATGGTTTGCATGCTACATAATGCTATGCCTTCTTATGTGCAACTTGATGCCTTAGCATAGGTTTGCCTTGTAATTAAATTTGTTACTTGTCTCCCTAAACTTAACCTTGACCCTTTGACTCTCCCCGACAAATGAAACTTCTTAATCTTATTCTCGACGTCACATGAAATCTTATGCTTATGTTATGACTTGGATCTTTAGACGTTATGTCTAATCTATATAAATCTCATCAAGGTTTTGATCCCATAAACCTAAGAAATCTTGTGTGACACATAGACACCTGTATCCTGGATTTCCTGGAAAAAGGCCTTCGGGCTAAGGCAAGCATATCGTATAAATCCTACGGACTAGCTATGCTTACCTGGGGTGGGATGAGTGATAAACTATGGTCAACATACACAAGTTTCTAAGGCAAGTGGGTCCATTTGCCTTGACGTGTCAACGTTCCCAAATGGTAATGTGTTACCAAATGGAACCATCCAGTTTATATTTAAAGTATCAAAAATCCATGATTCCTTGGACTAGTTTATCATCGAAACTCTAATATCTTCTCGTTCCTATCTTGCACAATGTTCCCGTTAATATTGAACTCGTTATACTTCTCATTCGTACGTTTAAACAACGTTATACGTTCTGCGCCTTACGTAACTATCTTCATACCGTGACCAACGTGTGCATGGATCTTAATATATCCAAGATATTGGTTGTCTAAACCAAATGTTTATTTTTTTAAACTTAAAATTGTTACTTGAGGTTTTCAAATGTCCTTAAAGTGTGTCCCATAACTAAAATCATGCAATGCCGAAAGATGGAATACCTGCATCCCGGGATACCTTGTCTAGGCAATGTATACACATAAATTTGATTCGACCGTTGGATCTGTTTATCTGACCTGGAACTCATGAGATGGGTGTTCACTTATCGGTACGCGTGTCTACCGTAAAGTTGTGGTTGACGTAGCACTTTGAGAAATCAACGTCTTTCCCTTTTATTTTGAACCGAACGTTTACATCTCATTATTGTGTTGAATCATTTCTGTCATTGATCTTGTTTTCCTGACTTAAATCATTCAAGATTTGAGAACCTAACACAATTAACTCTGTTATCCTGAACTTTAACCTTAATCCTAGCAAGCATGATTTTCTTTTTCCCGTTAATGTTACATTGTTGTAATTTGAAGTTTCTGAATTTCTAGCCGATATTCTCTTCGTTTGCTAAGCCGAGCTTTATAAAAACTTCAAATCGTTTCGCATCGTAGGCAATGCAAGAGTCCGCAAGTCAACTTATGACTAAAGACACTCGTATTCTCTAAATTATTCTATCTTATCAAAACAGGGGTGACTCCCTTACCTTGGTGATGACTTTCCATTCGCTATCATTGTTCTTATGAAATCTCATCGTCAAGACAGAAGTGAACCTCATACCTTGATGAGGATTTCCTCCTTCTTGGTTTTATGAATTTGTATTTTACAAATGGAATTACTTCCTTAAAATAGGAGTAAAATTTCGTATCTTAGTGATAGTTTTCAAATTTTGTATTGTGTGTTTTATGAAATCCCATCCTCTGAATCAGGGTGATTTCCTTGTTTTGAGGATAGATTTCAATTATTTTCCTTTGGAACTCGTACATCACGAATGAGATGACCCCACCAAAATAGGATTGAACCCCGTACTTTGGTGACAAAGGTCAGTTCTCGATTGTTTTCTTGTTATTAGGAAATTAAATCATCAAGGTAGGCTTGAAATCCATACCTTGATGATAACATCACCTGTTTAAAATTTTATGGGTGTTTATTTCCCTCAAATGAAATGACCTCATCAAAATAGGAGTAAATTTCGTTCTTTGATGAAACTTTTCATTTGGCTATATTGTGTTTCTATAAACTTCACTGTTGAGATAGGAGTGATTATCCTTACCTTAATAGTAAGTTACCTCAATTTATTTTTGTGGATCCTCAACAATGAGTTAGGATCAAGCTTTCGTTGGTAGTTAAGAGTCATACTTTGGGAAATACACCACTAAGTTAGGAGTGATAACTGCATCTTGGTAAGTATTCCCATTCCTTGATCTCAAACTTACCAAGGTTTTAAGACTTCAATTGACAAGAACATGTAATAACTTGAAGGGTGAATACTGTTATCTGATTTATCGACGATAGTGTTCCAGCCAGTCAAGCTAAAGCATGAATCTTGAACTAACTTAAGGGTAACCCTAGTTCCAAGCCTGAAACATTTAATTTTTAAATCGATTCCTTCTCTCATGCTTTTTATGTTACAATTTGACGTTGATCTAGTTTATGGAACCTTTCTATCGATCTTCATTCTGAGTTATCATTAAAACCTAATTGCACGATGATAACACTCCTAAAGCAACTTTTCGTACAAGATAATTTATTATAAATTTATTGTCATGCCTTTCTGGTTATAGCAATGTACGGTTGTGTTCATGAGTTGATGAACCGCGTGTGCAAGCTGTACTTGGAAAGCTATTTGTGATTGCCTTTATTGTCGACATTCTAAATCGTTTAAATTCCAATCCGGTCATGAACGATGTTTTTTTTAACTCTTTACCCATAATTAAAAATACAATTCTCATTATTTTGGATAACCTTGGACTCCTAATTTTGAGAATCTCTAAATCTCTATCTTGATTGCGACTCACAAGACTTGCTATTACATTAATTCCGATGTGGACAAATAGGATCATGAATTTCTGCGATTGGTATTCATGGTTTGGCATAAAGGGAATGTTGACGTAACTTGGTATATGTTCAAATTGTCTTGTATTTCTTGATGTCATTTGGTACATTATTGACCGATTGACTAGTTTCGTGCATTTCATATTGACTCATGAGAGATAATGAGTCGAGAAATGACTCGTACTTACCTCAAATAGTCGGTTATCGTGGTATGTCGTTAAACATCGATCGATAATTCTGATGATCGATTCACTTTCCGTTATTAGCAAAGCCTCTAATCATCTTTGGGAACCCAGCTCAAAATCTCGGCATATCGTATTGTTCTTAACCTGACATTTTAACCGGAGGAGTGATATGTATTCATAAGATATGCGTTAAGCTTGTGTCATTATATAGTGGCACTTGGGAGTCTTAAATTCCGACGGTCAAACTTTCATACAATTTCAGGATATTATAATTTTTCTTATTGGTTTAAAGACGTCACTATATTACACAATTTCGCATTCCACTGGAAGAGTTCAAATTTGGATACATCGTGTAAAATTCCATAACTCGCAAAGTGAAGCATCTCACCCGTAACCAAACGCCAACCACAGTCTGTTGGTACACTTATCTTTCATCATAAGTATTCTATTCATTTAAGTTTCATTCTTAATTTCGGGACAAAATTCTTTTAAGTCGGGGAGACTGTAACATCATGAATTTTTGATTAATTAAAAGTTAACGTCTTCTTGTAAGGGTTGTTGTTGGCATCTATGAAACTTAGGGGCTATCTATATTTGTTCCTTAATCATTATTAATTTTAATTTATAAAAATTAATAATTAAAGTATTAAATTGTATAATAATAATGATAATAATCATAATAACAATAATGACAAAAATAATAATAAAACTAATCATATCAATGATAATAATAGTGATGATAAAGTTGATAATAGTAGTAATAATAATAAAATTATAACATAATAATAACAACTATAAATAATAGCAAAAATAATAATATTGCTATCAATAATAATAATCTATAGGAGTTATTAAACTTAAAACTTATTTAAAAATTTAAATTCAGAAGGTTAAGGGGTTAGATTTTCATTTTGAAAACTTAAAATGGAAGTTTTGGGGCATAAAATAATAAAGATTGAAATCTACAGGGACCATTTATGTAAATCTTTAAACCCAAACCCAACTTCCCCTCTTCAACTCGTATATCCGACGAACCGCCGGTGGAACCTCCGGTGAGCTCCGGCGACACCCAAATCTACCATATTCGACCGTTTATTGATCCAAAATCGTTCACAAACCTTTCCTGGAACCGTTTCAAACTCGAAATGCACATTAAATTGAGTACTAAGTCATATATGAAGGGGCTTTTGAGTTCGGTAACTGTAAGCCAACAATTTCGAACCGTTGGACTATAATGAAACCATAATAACGCAATTAATCAGGTTCATACCGTCGGCTAATCAATTCATACCTGTTAATGATTTTAATTTCAAGTTTAATTATGAATTAAAGACCAAAAATGAACACTTTACATTTGTATCCCAATTGAAACCGAATAGAACAAAACACATCGAATTGAGACCACATAACAGAGGGCAAATGTTTGTTTTGATCCCTTTCAACTCCCTACAACCTCAATTTCTCTAAATCATCACTCAAACATCGGTTTCAAGCTCCTTGTTCTTCGCGAGTGAACTAAGACACAACCCGAGCACAAAAACTTCAATTCAATTGTAATCAAGTAAGTAAAACACATGATTATGTTCGTCTAGGCATAAGGAATAAAAGCCCTATCTTTAATTTGGTTAACAACATCGAATTGATGTTCAATTTGATTCGGGAACAATCTAGGGTTCTTGGATTTTGGGGCACTTTACTAATTTGGTTTAAAAGGATTTAGAACTGGGATAAACCACGGCTGCGGCCCTAGTCTAACTGGTTACACACTCACTAGCAAACCTTGAGGTCCCGGGTTCGAACCCGGGCACCCTCAAACATTTTTTAGGCTTTTTAGCCCTTAAATTAATTATAAAAAATGTCTAATAAATAAAAAATAGTTTTGTAAACGTTAAATATTTTAAAGACACCAAATAATTTTCTGTAATTTTTCTAAATTTATATAACTAAAAATCTTTTAAATTGTTAGGACCTGGTATTTGACCGAAATACCTAGAGATTAACGTGTAAACCAGATCAAATAGTGCGGAATCCTATTTGATTGGTGATCCAATCAGTGAGAACACACGAAGAATCAATCAAGAATTGAAACTAACGTTAGACATCGATTGGGAATCGATCTAATGTGTTCTATGAACTTGGAGAACGAATTGAGAGGTTTTTGGACGTCTAGGGTACGTCTGGAATCATAATTAATCGAGAGTTCTTCTTTTTCACGAATTGAGTTGTATTTATAGGTTGGTATTATTCAATCGTGCGACTGAACCATTAGTTTGGTTCAGTCGTGCGATTGAACCATGCGGTTGATTCATTCGTACGACTGAGTGTTCAGTCGTGCGACTGAGCCAATCTTATGTTACAATCGTACGACTGATCCAGTCTCCTGGTTCAGTCGTGCGACTGAGTCATTCGTATGAAGGTGTTCATGCTTATGGTCCATTCGCATGGGCCATTCGCATGATAACTTCATTATATTATGTTTGAATGTATAATTAGTAAACATTATATGTAATCAATCAAGCAATCACTAACCTAATTAAGCAATTCAATGTCAACACATTAATGAAACATTAAACATTATAACTAACAAACTATTAATATCATTTCATTAATCATACCAAACAAGATCTATTACATCACATATCATGATCTAGGGACATACATGTATCAACAAACTCCCCCTTGGACCTAGATCTCTCTAATGTCTTGTTTTCTTCATTACCTCCTCATATTTCTTCTACTTGTCCTCTTGTGTGACTCCCGCGTGAATATCAAACGCGAAGCAAAGTCTTATGACATTTTGGAACTGAAGTGCCTGTACAATATCTTGCGTATCATAGAACAGAGGCCACTTGTAAAGTGTATAGACATCATTTTTGACAAGTTGGTAAGCCACATTGGATCGAATACTCTGATTGTATCCATTTGGCCCTCTTTATCTAGGACTATGACCGCTTCTGCTGTTCTCCAATCGTAGTACCACCACTTAAAGTGTGTGGTGTGAAATCCTTTGTCATTTCCCGAAGTGGGATTCTTGACATTGTGCGCGGAGGATTCCACTTCAACACAATATTTGGTTTTCCAGTAATGGCATCCATCTCAGACCTTCTAATATACCTTGTAGGTTGTTGAGGTCTGAAGTTAATCCACCTAGTGTGGTACTCTTTCTTTAGGGCAACCTCAAACCAGCCTGACATCTTTCTCGGGTCAACATACAACAACTTCAATTTGGCCAGCTGGTTGAGCTCAAAACCTGGTAGAGTCTTTAGATCATGTGGAAATCTAAAGTACTCTATGCCCTTCTCCCTCTTAACGGCATAAACGTTAAGATCATCAAAATATGCCCATGCTATGATCCTGCCTGACACCTTAAGATGTTTCTTGACGCTATAGAGCTTGGTGTAGGCATCCCTCTTCGGTGCAGCACGTTGGGCTCTAACTTCTTTAAAACATTCAGCCCATTCAGCCTTACGGATATCAGCATCATCTTTGCGGCTTGGGCCATTCCCTCTGTCTTCTCTGACTCTTGCTCCATTTTGTCTAACATCTCAAATGTATCACCGACAAGGGATTCACCCAAATTGGGAACCACATTACCCTCATTGTCAGCATACCGAGGATAGTGCTCTGCAGTGATTTTCATCAACGTCATTTAGCTCGTCATCACAGGTAGCATTACATGTTGGAGCATCTTTCACTATTTCATCAGGATGAGCTTGAAAATTTCTGCCAGTTGCTCGTTTGATAGATCGTGAATTATTCCCTTCTTCAGGGTTATAACTCACTGACCTTTGACAATCCCTTGCAGATCAAGAATCATTATGAGTTGAGACTTGACCTGTTGAAGGGGAGCAATATCAAACTCATCTCTTTTGTACTTTGGATCTGTTGATTTACACATTTCACACTCAAATCATTAGTAATTTATCAAACGAAAGCATTAATAATATAAACATTTAATACATGGTTTTTCAATACAGAATACAAAAGTAATAAATACATAAACATCTACATTACTTTTATCCTAAATACTCGGCTCATCACGTGAAGGTGCAGAAGCAGAAGCTGACTGATCTTGTCTGTTCTTTGATCTTTTCTCTTGCCCTGGAGCTGAGACAGATTCGGCTGCTTCATTAGTTATATCAAACTATTACATGTTTTTCAATACAGATTCAGCTGCTTCATTAGTAATGATTTGAAGGGGAGCAATATCAAACTCATCTCTTTTGTACTTTGGATCTGTTTGATTTACACATTTCACACTCAAATCATTAGTAATTTATCAAACGAAATGCATTAACTTAATATAAACATTTAATACATGGTTTTTCAATACAGAATACAAAAGTAAATAAATACATAAACATCTACTATTACTTTTATCCTAAATACTCGGCTCATCACGTGAAGGTGCAGAAGCAGAAGCTGACTGATCTTGTCTGTTCTTTGATCTTTTCTCTTGCCCTGGAGCTGAGACAGATTCAGCTGCTTCTCCTCCGTCAGTGTCATCATCTTCATGCCATTCTTCGGTTTTCTCTTCATCAGTTTCACTCTCATTATCATCATCGTCTCATCATCTTCATTATCATCATCATTTCTGTCCCCATCCCTTATCTTTAAAGGCTCCTCCTGATCCTTTCAGCTTTAGCAAAATGGTCTTTTTAGCCTTTTCCAACTCCTCTATTTTCTTCCCTGAGGTGACGCTTTGAGCTTGGAGAATGGCTATCTCGTTGCTCTGGGCAGTCATCTGTCGGGCCTGCCTTTCTATCACTTGAGCCTGCTCTGCGATTTGGTGAGATTGTGCAGTAGTCAGGTCAGTAAGCTGGCGGATTTGGGAGGCCTTTTCCTCATCGGCAGCCAGCAAACGCATTACCATTCTGTTTAGTGCCGACAACTGTTCTTCTACCGTGACTGTAGGTAGAGGTGATGTGTAGGTGAATGAGGGATAGGCTAAGGGCTCGGTTTGGTGGCTAGTGGTGGTGGTGGTGGCTGTGGTGAATATCGGGTCAGGTCGGGATGATAGTGGTGGTGAGTGTGGGGTGAATGATGTAGTGGTGGCTGGGATCTGTCTTGTGGTGGTCGGTCTTGTGGTGTCTGCGGTTGCTGTGGGGGCTGTGGTGGCTATGGTGGTGGATGGTGTGTCTGAAGAGGTGGTAGTGGTGGTGGTAGTGGCTGTAGTGGCTGAGGTAGTAGTGATGAATGTCAACCGCCGCTTCTTCTTAGGTTTCTTCCCATGGGGTTGAGCCATCCGTTTTCTCCTCGTTCCCTTCGAGGTGGATGCTCCCCCTCCGACCCTACCGATTGACCCTGGAACATAGGTCGGGTCGGTCTCTGTCGCTCCAGAGTCTCTTGGGTGCTCACCAACCACCCGAAGCCCATGTACTGTGGGAACCACTTTACTTCCCACAGTCCTGGTGAGGGGCTCCTCATCAGACTCTTCTTCTTCTTCTTCTGTCTCAAGGACAAAATCATGATGAAACCCAGTTGATTCGGTAACTTCTGCCGCCGGGGCGTATGCTGGAGGCACGACATTAGACGTAGTTCCGCTCTGTGGAACAGGCATATTGTCTCTGGCACCCCCACTATCGTCATCATCTGAATCATCAGTAGGTAGGACAATTGGCTCCACGTCGGAGTCACTGTCCTCGTGATGCCATTGGCGTCTCCCCGGTGCCACATAACTTTCATCTGCTAAATGGCCAATCAGCCTCTTTGCCTGGGGCTAACTTGCTTGCCCCGGTACACCACCATCCTACCCAAAGTAGTGTCATCCATAAGTTCCAAAGTCACTGCATCGTGACTTTCCTTGGGGAGCTGAGGCAGCTTCTCATTGAATATCATCTGAAGAAATCTTGGATACATACAAAAACCTTCTTTCCCTTTTGTTTCAATGTTCTCTACCAAATAAGCAAAGATCATATTAGAGAAGCTGAAAGGGTGGTTCAGCACCAGAGCACGAAGGCATTCTGTATCTAATCTGATAGGTCATCGAAACCACCCCTTCTCGAAGCGATGCACTTAAGAATCACATGTGCCAGATATTTGTATTGTGGGCACATGTTGCTCTTATTTAGCACCCCGAGTTAATGTCCCCCGCATACTTGATTCGGAGGAAACACCCTCTCATTGTCAAAGGATGTAACTTAGTGGGGTGAGTAGAGTCATCCCCAAACTCAAGGATTCTCTGGATGTCAGTAGCGGTAATGTCGATAGCTTGACCCAAAATGGTGCTTCTGATGCTGTATGGCTCACGAGAGCGATCCACTGAGGCATTCTCCAGAATGCCTGGTGTAGTGATTTGTAAGGCGTGCACGGCGTAGATATAGCCTTATGTATCCATGAGCGTTTGAGGAAGGCTATAATCTTGGAGAACTTGGCCCCGTTCCGAGTCGTGTGGTCCAAATGGGCACATATGTTGTGCTTTGGATTAAGAGACCATCGTCAGCCATTTTTCCTGAAACACAAAAACCTGATCATTAGTACATAATACATTGGAATTCAGTTCTAAGTGTAGTGTTTCACTTCCATTCTGATTCATTCATGCGAATGAATCATGCGACTGGAGTCATTCGGTTGTTCTTAAGTACGACTGAGTTCATTCGGTTAATTGAGACATGCGATTGAGTTCAATCGGCTGATGAGACTGCGATTGAGTTCAATCGGTTGATTGAGACTTGCGATTGAGTTCAATCGGCCGACTGGACTCATTCGGGTGGTTCATTCGGCCGAATGACCCAATCGTAGGTTCAATCGTGCGATTGGAGTTCATTCGAACGACCAGTCGCTTGCCCCACTGTTCGATCGCCTGTGGGTCGAATCTTGACCAATTTAAGTCATTTAACAGTGTTTAATGGTCCATTATCCTCGTCTACTTGTCACTAATAACCTATTAAACTCAATTTTAACATTTTGCTTAATTTACATAGGTGATTAGGTCATTCACAGTTCGGTTCTTGATTCAATCCTGTGTCTCTATTGTAGGTTCGGTAATCTTCTGATTTTGGTAAGATTCAAAGAGTAATGTACCTGTAAATCGTCACTCGAATGTAAGAAACTTAACAGCAATGTAAATCAGGATCTGTAGCAATTTTGACAAGTAACAGAAGAGTGCGATTTGGGTGCGATTTTGGTGTGATGAGGAACATGCGATCGACTGAGGCCCTTAAATACTGAACCTAGGTTCAATCGGCCGACTGGCCTCATTCGCTCAGTTCATTCGGGCGATGAGTCTCAGTCGTACGATTGGCCTAGTCAATCGCATTCAGTCGGCCGATGAGTCTCAGTCGGTCGACTGCCTCATTCGGTCTCTTCCATTCGCATCTTCAGTTGACCGACTTAGCCTCAATGGGTCGACTGCTTCATTCTCCCCCTTCTATTCGGTCGAAAGGATCATTCTCATGCCCATTCGGCCCCTTTCGACCGATTGGGAGCCATTCGCATAGTGGTCCATAACTATGATCCAATCGTGCGAATGGGTCATACTTAGTGAGTTTACAGTCATTTTGAACATTTTACTTTTAAGACCCTTTTAACTTTTGACAATTACTTTATAAGCTCTTAACCAAATCAGTCACTCAGACGTGACTCTTTAAACTTTGAAAACATGTGGCCATCTCAGATGACCCTTTTCGGTGAGTTAATTCCATTCTGATTTCCCTGATGTAGTCCGACAGACACACACATTAAAAGATTAACATAGAAACTTAAACTAACTACACAAATAAGATTTGTTTTTGAACCTTTTGTGAGGGATAACACCCTAAGATGGAAATCTACGGGATTTGATTCCGGAATCGAAAGCTTCAACTTAGATTGACTACACTGGACCAATTCAATTTTGGAATCATACAGGAACGTCAAATCATTTGGGACTTGTTATCAAACTCTTTCGATTCTCAATTCTTGGTGTTCATCCAGAGTCTTCAGCAGCTTTAGGGAATCAAACTGGAACTCTTAGATTACCACATTGATTTGAACTTTCAAGAATTGCAGCCACAATGATTGTCAATATGTTTGTCCACTTAAATCCATACACTGACTCTTGACTCAAACCGGTGATTGTTTTTGGTTATTTAATTCAACGAACATTTGTGGATTCCACACTTATATGGTAATCAACATCCCTCAGGAGCTTTTGAGCGGTCTACGGGTATTGTTACAAGAAGAGACTATTCTTAGATCTTTCATAGATAAACCAGTCCTCAGGTCAGTGCCATCGCACAGCAAAGAGGCGGCAAACAACAATGAATTCTAGAATATCTAGGTTATGCTTATCCTCAGGTCAGTGCCATCGCACAGCAGAGAGGCACACAACCTCTCCTTGTTAGAGCAGCTTTTATTTTGCACCAAATGCACCAACAACATAGGTCATTAGCTTGATAGCATTTTTCTTTCATTTTTCGTGCTTTGCTCTATTTATGGTCACCGCACACATTTTTGTGGCGTTTACATGCTCATTACCCCTTATTGGAATTTTTTATTGTGTTAACCAGTGATAAGATGCCCACAGTCAGTTGAACAGTTTAGTTTGATCTTGAGATCACCAGTCCGGTCTAATCATCTATTGTGTTGAATCTACCGACATATCATTGTGGTCTAGCAACCTCTAGGTCTACTCTCATTGTGTTACCTTAGGAGTTACCAGTTTTTCTATCATCTTCCCTTTTATATTGCTTAGACTACACAGACTTATCCTTTGAATTTTTTTCATCTTTTCTAAATTAGACTTCTAAAGTCCCTCTTGACTTGTTCCTGTGTACTATCATATTCCAAAGGGTTTGAATCGGTATCACAGATACGATCTACCTTGTATCAGCTTTCCACTCCTTCTCCTCGGTTTCCCCCCTTTTTTTTATGTTGCTTGCTGACTTATTTTCTCCCCTAAAATACTAAAATCAACCTGGTTAAATTATTTTAGGATTTTAATAAACTAGAATAGCATGAGTTTAATTTAAACTGACTAAAAATAAACAAATAAAATAAAAGAAAAAAAGAAAATTTTACTACACTACATCGGACTACACATGATCATCGTCAGGAATAACCTCACTTCTCTTTTTAACGCCGTTGACCTCTAGCAGATATTGAAAACTTGGTTTATCAAAGGCTTTAGTATAGAGGTCAGCGCGTTGAAAATCAGTATTAATTTTTACCACATCAATTAAGTTCTTTTCAAAACAATCGCGTATGAAGTGATATTTAATACCGATATGTTTGGTCTTAGGATGTTGGACCGGATTTTTAGTTACTGCAATTGCAGCAGTGTTATCTACAAAAATAGGAGTAGAATGGAACGTTAAACCGTAATCCCGCATTTGCTGTTGAATCCAGATGATTTGTGAACAGCAACTTGCAGCAGCAACATATTCGGCTTCACAGGTTGACAATGCAACCGATGTCTGCTTCTTACACTGCCAAGTAATTAATCTTCTCCCAAAGAATTGACACCCTGCTGATGTAGACTTGTAGTTCATCTTGCAGCCTCCGTAATCCGAGTCACTATACGCAGTGAGCTCAAAATCATCATCATGAGGATACCACAACCCCAGTGTGGGTGTACCCTTTAGATAGCGAAAAATCCTTTTGACCCCGATCAGATGATTGACCTTAGGTTTAGCCTAATATCTAGAACATAAACATGTCGCATACATGATATCAGGTCTAGAGGCAGTGAGATACATGAGGGATCCAATCATTCCTCGGTACATCGTGGCATCCACAAGATCTCCATTTTCATCAGGGTATGTCGTGATTCGTAGCCAGTGGAGTACCTGCAGCAGATGCATTCTCCATGTCAAAACGTTTGAGAATGTCGCTTACGTACTTGGTCTGATGTAGAAAGATCCCATTTGGTGTTTGATCCACCTGTAGCCCGAGAAAGAACTTCATCTCCCCCATAGCACTCATCTCAAACTCTTTCTGCATAACTGCTTCAAATTCTTTGCATAACTCTTCGTTCTTTGAACCAAAAATTATGTCATCAACATAGATTTGTACGAGCAGTAGGTCGCCATCTTTTTCTTTAATGAACAGCGTGCAGTCAATGACTCCCCTGCGAAAACCGTGTTTCACAAGATGAGTCGAGAGTTTCTCATACCAAGCTCTTGGAGCTTGATGAAGCCCGTATAAAGCCTTGTCGAGCTTGTAGACTCTATCCCGATGATAAGGATCTTCAAATCCCTCGGGTTGACTGACATAAACTGTTTCTCTAATTTCCCCATGAAGAAATGCACTCTTCACATCTAATTGATAGACTTTAATCTTCATGTACGATGCATAGGCAAGGAAGATACGAATGGCTTCCATCCTTGCCACGGGTGCAAATACCTCATTGTAATCAATTCCCTCGACTTGGCGAAATCCCTGAACAACCAGTCGAGCCTTGTTCCTTATAATGACCCCTTGGTCATCTTTCTTGCATTCAAAACCCATTTGGTGCCAATGACCTTAGCACCTTTAGGTCTATCAACCAGAGACCATACACCTAACTTCTTGAACTGAAGAAGTTCTTCTTGCATTGCATTCACCCATGCCTCATCATTTAGTGCTTCACTGACATATTTTGGCTCAACCTGCGAGACAAAACACCGATAGGCACCATCATGAATATATCCCTTTTCCATAACAGAGGCATAGTCAGCTGAGTACAGCTGATTTCGGTTTGTACTCCTGATCGGACATCCCCATGACATTGTCTAAGGGATGATAAACATTAGACGTGATCCTGGAGTAGTAGGGACAGCTACCTCAGAGCCAAGATGATGAACATTAGGTTCTTCATCTGAGGTAGTTGGAGTTTGAGGCTCTGATTCGAAGATGCACCACTGGTAGATGCTTGTGGACTTTCAGGAACTGGAACCTGTTCCTCCTGACTGTTCTGGGTATCTTCTTCAGCTTCATTTTCAGAGGAGGTGTCACTGTCGTCGATTACTCCCCCTGAATGAGTAGATGAATCTCCTTGTGAGCTAGATGTTGGTGGATTCAAGCTATCATACATCATTCGTGTAGCTAATTCGTCATCCGAGGGAGAGAGAGGAATGTTGAAGGACTTGAAGAATTCATCATAGTCAAAGAAGTAGGCGGTCCTTTGCCAGTAGGCGTGTGGTGTGAATCGCTGAACATCAACATTACACCAAACTTCTACTAGACCTGTTGATTTATTGTAAACTCGCTTGTTAGGTATGTTGTATCCTAGAAAGATGCCTACATCTGCCTTCTCGCTGAATTTCCCCTCTTGTGTCTTCTTCAGAAGTGTGCACGGCGCTCCAAATGGTTCGAGATACTCCAAGTTGGTTTGCGTCTTTGTAGTAGCTCGTAACATGTTTTTCCGTGGCGCTTGACTATCAGGACTCGATTCAGTGTATAACATGCATTTGCCACTGCCTCATTCCAGATTGGATAGGCAGTTTCGAGTCTGCCAGCATAGTCCGTGTTGTCTCTATCAAGCTCCTGTTCTTTCTCTCAGCAACGCCATTCATCTGAGGTGTGTAAGCAGAAGTGAATTGATGCACAATCCCCTTTTCCTTGCAGTATTCCTCCATCCAATGGTTCTTGAATTCCGTTCCGTTGTCTGAGCGTACTTGTCTAACTTTCAGCTTGTAGAGAGATTCCAGTGTGGTACCAACTCCTTGAATGATTCAAATGTTTCTGATTTGGATTTCAGAAAATTACCCAAGTGAACCTTGAGTAGTCATCGGTGACCACAAAACAGTACAGGTCGCCTGCAATGCTCTTTGTACTGACTGGACCGAACGATCCATGTGTAGAAGTTCAAGAGGAAGTTCTATTGAATTTACTTTTTTTTTCCTTATGAGACTTCTTGTCTGTTTACCTTTCTTGCAAGCTATACAGAAACAGGAAGCTGAAAGTTCTTGACATTTACACCTCTCACCAGATCCTTCTAAATCAAGTGATTCATCTTCCTTTGACTGATGTGTCCCATTCTCCTATGCCAGAGATGGAGTCTTTTTCAGTAGCTTTGGATAGAAAGCACTGAACCTCATGATCCATTGTAGAAGCTGTTGACAGATCTAAGACATAAAGATCTTTATATCTTGAAGCAGTCATCAAAACTTGGTCCTCTGGGATCACGTAGTCTTTCTTCAGTACGTAACACCTCTTGTTGTCGAAGATGACTTTAAATTCCTTATCACATATTTGTGAAACAGAAGTAAGTTGTTTTGAAGTTGCTGGACGTAGTTCACCCTATCAAACTTAACTTTCTGATTTCCAACTTCTCCCTGAGCAGTGATATATCCTCCCTTGTTTCCAGCAAACGAAACATGCCCTCCTTTTATTTGTTTGACATTTGATAAAGGGCTCTATTTCCTGTCATGTGCCTGGATGCTCCGCTGTCTACTATCCACGTGTTAGTTTCAGCACTATATTGAACAACCTGCACATACAGGTAAAGGATTAGTTTAGATTAGGAACCCAAGCCTTTACTGGCTTGGGTTTCCCAGAGGCATCACACATCAGAAATTCAACCCATTGACCCTTAGAAGGTGAGGGTAGCTCAGGTTCCTTCTTGTCATCATTATCAGTCACAGAGGTTGACTTTTCTTTCCATAGGCCAGATTTGTGCAAGCCTGTTTGTGATACACAGTCGACTGGCTAACGGATTGAACTTTCTGTTCACTAGTTCTTCTAGGTGGAGTTAAAGAGCTCCTCTTAGAAGACTTAGGTTTTGAGTCCTGAAGTTCAATCTTCTTCCTAGGTGTTGATAATAAGTACAGTAGGAAGCAATGTGTCCACATTCTCCACAGTTGTAGCACGCTCTGCTATCAACTTTATGATTAAACTTTCTTTGTGGAGACGTGTGTGACACTCTAGTAATATCACTCACTTTAGGTTTTGACTCTGGTTCTTTTGATGTGTTTACTGGTTTAACAAAATTAACTGATTAACCTGTTTGACATCCTTTTCTTTTTGGTTAATTGGTCTTTGACTTGAGGTATGTGAAAGATTATCCTTAGAAGCCCTTTTGGTTCTGATTTGACTTTGTTAGAACTTGACTTTAAGTTAACCTTTTCAAATTTCTTTTCCAGATTAACACAAGGCAATTTACCCTTTGCCTTTGAAGTGGTCTCCTTGTTTTGTTTCCAGTGTCAATAGATGAACATAAGGAATCTGGATCACTAACAAGAGGAGTACACTACATGATCCTTGATGGGATTACTACTTAAAGGTCTAGTTTTAGTGTTCATCAAAGTCTCAGGTGGTGGCGGAACCACTTTATAACCCAGTCCCTCCCCGTTGTTCCTTTCTTTTACTAAGTGTTGGACTATGTGCGACGAACTAGTCCACTATGCAGTTTCTGTTTTAGTGAATTTACTTCTACTTCTAGAACTGCCTTTTGTTTCTTAGTGTCTTCTAGGGAGTTTAGATAATACCTAATGTCATTAGCTTGATTAAAGGCAACTACTTCGGTTTCCCTAAGCTGTTTAGTCAAAAGGTCTATCTTTTTCTTTATAACTGAGCTCATTTTGTTTTTAGTACCCATTAGCCTCAATGCATAGATGCAAATCTTTTATCAAGTTATCATTATGATCTAATAACCTAGCAAATTTAGCATCTATGCTATTCCTAAAGGCATCACAATCAGAACAAGCATGATTATTAAACATTTGTTCAGTAGTACTTACCTGAGCAGATTCAGAAGCGTTTGCCATCAATGCAGTATCAGATGATTCTGATTCTTTTGCTTCTGTCTTTTCTGTCTCTGACATGGTAGTCTCCACTCTTGCTTGTCACTGATCTCGGTCGCAGTTGCTTCTTCACTATGTGACATTGCTATCTCAACTGCTAGCTATCTCCTTCACTAGCGGATCACTCATGTCAATATCTTCTACATTTGCAATGTTTGATTCCCCTGGTGAGACAAACCTAAAACTCCAATCCTGTCCACATCATCATGAGCAGTCAAGGCTTTTGAGTCCTTGTTGAGGAAGTAGAACTGGTAGTTTGTTTGTCTAGACGAGTGAAGGATGAGAACGGGTTCCCGTTCCCAGTCTTCTTTGGCTTTACACATTCTCTCTTGAAGTGCCCCTTCTCACCACAGTTAAAGCAGGTCACTTTACTCTTGTCGAAGCCAAAGGTGGTATCCTTAGTAGCAACCAAGTTCTGTCCAGTCTTTTTCACAAACTTCTTCGCCCTCCGGACAGCACTTGCTAAGGCCCACATTATATCCATTCTCTCAAGCTCCATTTCGTCCACCTGCTCGTAGTCCTCGTCTGCCAGATGGCAGTTTCCAATCTTTCCAGCAACAAGTTCATCATAGGAATGGACCATGCTGCAATAGATCCATGTGCTCTTGAGCTACTTCCACAGTCACATTACCGAGGTTCGGTCTTCAGTCTAGTAGCATTCGCTTCAGATCCAATGTATTGAGTACAAGAAGACCCTGACGTTTCTGAACCTGGAGCAGGTGCATGTGTAGGACTCGATGAGCTAGACACGAATGCAGTCTGAAGGGGTGCTCCAGATGTCTTAGCTTGAGGAGTGGCATTGTATAAAGCTGGATTTTGATTGTACGTAGACTTGTGAGCTCTGTACTTCATTCTAAGTGATTCTTCTCGCAACTTCAGAATGAAGTCATTAATATCCAGTTTTGACAGCATTCCATTCTGTCTAAGATTAGACACGAATGAAACCCATTTTTCAGGCAATCCGTCTGCAAAATTATTAACTTTCTCTTCCATGGTAGTAGCCACCATGTGTATGCAGTTCACTCATCAGATGGTAAATCTATCTATAACATCGTCCAACTCTCTTTTCCCATCGATGAGAAGTTGTCGAATTCCTTCTTAACTCCTTAGCCTTGATTGCCTTCAACGAGGCATTCCCGTCGTACCTCTTCTCTAGCTCATCCCATAGTTTCTTGGACTGCTTATTTTCTGAGTACTGGTGGAATATCTCTTTAGGGATAGACTGTAATCAATGCTAGACCCTCTTCTCTGCATTATATTTGACTTTCTGCGCGTCTGGTCATCCCTCCTAAGGTTAACTTTACTCCATCGGCTCCCACCGTGTACTATATCCAATCTCGATGGCCTCCCATAGATTTGGATCCACTCCATTTAGGTAGATCTTAAAACGTTGTTTCCAGTGGGGAAACTCATCTAACTTAAAAGCTTTGGTGGTTTATTATGATTACCCACCTCACTCTCAAGTAACAGCAGGTTCTGGATCCTAGAGTCCTTACCAGCAGTAAAGGCTGACATTTGATCTTCCATTGTAAATAACTTTAAGTCTAATAAGCAATTTTGAGTCGGCCGACTGAAGGGTGCGAATGGACTAGGCGTGCGTATGAACACTCAGTCGTGCGGATGAACTCTACGACTGGTTCAATCGTGCGGCTGAACTAAGTGATTAGCTCAGTCGTGCGAATGAATCTGATGCGTATGAACCGTGCGACCGAACGGTTCAATCGTACGAATGGAGATACGAACTATGTCCAATCGTGCGACTAAGCAATGCGAATGAGTCCAGTCGTGCGAATGAGCAATGCGAATGAGTCCAGTCGTGCGAAGGCTCACTCGTGCGACTGAAGCTGCTGTTATGCGAAAATTTCTAGGTTAAGCGTGTTTTAGCCGTAAAAATTCAAACTTTCGCAAGGTTGAATTGCCTAAGTCCGTAGAAACCAAACTTTGATGAGCAGGGAACGTCCAAGATCACTTTTGACACAAAAGATTGCGTTTATTAGTGCAAAAAAACACAACTTTTTACAATCTTGATTGAATCACACGTAATCAAGAACTTGGCTCTGATACCACTTGTTAGGACCTGGTATTTAACCGAAATACCTAGAGATTAACGTGTAAACCAGATCAAATAGTGCGGAATCCTATTTGATTGGCGATCCAATCAGTGAGAACACACGAAGAATCAATCAAGAATTGAAACTAACGTTAGAAATCGATTGGGAATCGATCTAATGCGTTCTATGAACTTGGAGAACGAATTGAGAGGTTTCTGGACGGCTAGGGTACGTCTGGAATCGTAATTAATCGAGAGTTCTTCTTTTTCACGAATTGAGTTGTATTTATAGGTTGGTATTATTCAATCGTGCGACTGAACCATTAGTTTGGTTCAGTCGTGCGATTGAACCATGCGGTTGATTCATTCGTACGACTGAGTGTTCAGTCGTGCGACTGAGCCAATCTTATGTTACAATCGTACGACTGATCCAGTCTCCTGGTTCAGTCGTGCGATTGAGTCATTCGTATGAAGGTGTTCATGCTTATGGTCCATTCGCATGGGCCATTCGCATGATAACTTCATTATATTATGTTTGAATGTATTAATTAGTAAATATTATATGTAATCAATCAAGCAATCACTAACCTAATTAAGCAATTCAATGTCGACACATTAATGAAACATTAAACATTATAACTAACAAACTATTAATATCATTTCATTAATCATACCAAGCAAGATCTATTACATCACATATCATGATCTAGGGACATACATGTATCAACATAAATAAAACTTTTAAAGATTATTCTTGGGTTATTAATTTTAAAATGGATTTTAATAATTAAAAAATATTAGTGGTCCAAACATTTTCTTTAAACATTCATCGTTTAATCACGTTATTTTAAACAGAGATTATTCTAAAACATTATAAATCTATATGTTAATGTACAATATTCAAATAGTTATTTAAATAATTATTTATTATTCATTTAATCATACCATATATAATTAGTTAATAACGTTATTTCTTAAACTTTATTTAAGTTTTTAGAACTTATAAAACAATAGAAGTCTATTATTGATTATCATTGTTTTAGGCATTAGAAGGATTATTTAAAACGATTAAAGTAACTTAAATAATTCGATATTATTTTGCAAGTTATATAAATAAGTATTCAATAAATCATCTTCACCAAATTTTAAATAATTAATTACTAAATTAATTATATCTTCACACATTATATTTAATCTTATTAATTCGATAAAATAAATTATTGAATCTTACTTTATCATTTTTAGTCTTAATTGATTAAACCAAAACGTTAAACGTATTATAATAAACCTTAACCTTGTAAATATATATATAATTTAGTGCCTTGTGAAGAATTACATTGGATCGCTGCTTATACATTTCTTATTAATCGTCATTTTTATACATTTGATCAAGTGAGTATTTCTATACCTCTTTTTTTATATTTTTACACTTTTGGTGAAACATGTTATATAAACTTTGCACTTGTAAACACGTTTGATTCTTATAAACTTATGGCATTTCACTTGTATGTTATGGTTAGTTGAACTTTGTGGCTACCATGTAATGTCGAATATATGTACAATCATTAACTATTGCTAGCCTAGCGAAGTCATAGACCTATGGGCCAGACAAGCCTGCTTGGTTGATCCAAGTACACTTAGCTAATCGTATATACTTTTAAACGTTTGAGACTTGTAAAACTTTGTCGAGGTCTGATTGTGCATTCTGTCTTACATCTCTAGTTTACGTTGTTCTCTAACTCACAATATGAATTGCCATCTTTTATATACTTATGTATTGCAAACTATGGAAGTCTCACCAATATTATTGTTGACCTTTTATTTTTAACATGTTTCAGGAAATACTCAAGCTTGATCGCCTTTTTTTCGAAGTTGTTCACACCTAAGAATGGACCTAGTTAACTTAATGAATGAGCTTGTTATATTTCTTATATTGTGTTCTCATTTGAGACTTACGCTTGTAATGTCCTTTCAAACCTATGTATAATATATTTGGATTAAAATAGCGTTATGTGGCTGTGAACAATCTTAACTCTCACTCCTCGACGTTTCCGCTGTCAAGGGTGGGGTGTGACAGGCGGTGGACTTGGTAGGGAGACTATATGATGAGAGGGCTGTGGTGGTGGTGGCTGAAGGTGGCAAGAAGAGTGGTGGTGATCAGGACTGGCATGGGAAGAGGTTTGGTCGGGGTGATGCCTCGACAGGTAACAAGAAGGCACGGGTGGATGACGCCGTGTGGCCACATCAAGTGCGGGGTCAAAAGGTGTGGCAAGTGTGGAAGGGAGCATGCGGGAGAATGTAGGGTGGGATTTAACGAGTGCTTCAAATGTGGGAAGGCGGGGCATATAGCCAAGGACTGTTGTACGGTCCGGTGCTTTAGCTATGGCATGGAAGGTCACATGAGTAGGGATTGTAAGAAGCTACGGCTGAGGTTCCAGGGGGAAGAAGACGAGAGGTGAAGGGCCAAGGGCGAGCGCTAGGGCATTCACTATGACAGAGGAGGAAGCTAGGACGAACCCTGATGTCGTGTCCGGTACGTTTCTAGTGAACCAAACTTTAGCTTCTGTGTTATTTGATTCGGGTGCTAGTAAAAGTTTTATTTCTACTGTTTTCTGTGCTAAGCTACCTGTTATAGTAATGTGTTGATGCGCCCTTTGATGTAGAAACTGCCATAGGTAAGTCTACCAGGATTCTGAGATGATAGAGAACTGTGATGTGGAACTAGAAGGCTATAAATTTCCTGTGAGATCGCTTGTGATGACCTTGGGTGGTTTTGATTTGGTTCTTGGATGGATTGGTTAGTTGATTTCGAGGCGAACATTGTGTGTCGCAAGAAGATGATTCGTTTGACAGCACCTAACGGGAGTTTGGTAACTGTTTATAGGGATCGGTCACGACGATCCCGAAAGTAATCTCAATGGCGGTGGCGGGAAAGTGTATGAGGCGTGGATGTATCGCCTACTTGGCTTATGTAAGGATGTGGATACGCAAACACCACAACTGTCCGATGTACCGGTTGTGTGTGACTTTCTAGACGTATTCCCAAAAGACTTACTGGGAGTGCCACCTGACAGAGATCGAGTTTCAGATTGATCTAATACCAGGTTGCCCAGCCTGTTGCCAGGGCACCGTATCGGTTGGCTCCGACTGAGATGAAGGAGTTGATGGAGCAGTTGTAAGAGCTGCCTGATAAGGGGTTCATTAGATCGAGTATCTCTCCTTGGGGTGCTCCGGTCCTGTTTGTGAAGAAGAAATACGGTAGTATGAGGATGTGTATTGACTACCGTGAGATGAACAAGTTGACGGTGAAGAACCGATACCCCTTACCAAGAATCGATGATTTGTTCAATCAGCTTCAAGGTTCCAGTTGGTTCTCGAGGATAGACCTTCGATCGGGCTACCATCAGTTAAAGGTGAAGGAGCAGGATATCCCTAAAACAGCTTTTCGCACGTGTTATGGTCACTAGAGTTTCTTGTCATGTCTTTTGGCTTGACCAATGCGCCAGCTGTTTTTATGGATCTGATGAACCGTTTGTGTCGGCCTATGTTAGATAAATCAGTGATTGTGTTTATTGATGATATCCTGATTTATTCAAGGAGCGAGATAGAGCATGCCGATCACATTTGGGAGGTTTTGGAGATGTTGAGAAAGGAGAAGTTGTATGCCAAATTCTCTAAGTGCACGTTCTGGTTGCACGAAGTTCAATTCTTGGGTCATGTGGTAAATCCCGACGGGATTATGGTGGACCCGGCTAGGTGGAGGCAGTGATGCAATGGAAGTCTCCAAAGACGCCAACTGAGATTCGTAGTTTCTTATGTTTGGCGGCTACTACAGAAGATTCATCCAAGACTTTTCCAAGATCGCTTCTCCACTAACCAAGTTGACCCGGAAAGATGTGAAGTTTGTATGGGGTCAAGCTCAAGAGAGGCGTTCGAAGAATTGAAGACGAGATTGACTCAAGCTCCTGTTCTATCATTACCTAATGGAAGTGAAGATCTGGTGGTTTATTCAGATGCTTCCTACTCAGGTTGGGGTGGTGTGTTAATACAGAGAGGGAAGGTTATTGCCTATGCATCCCGATAGTTGAAGGTTCATGAGGTCAATTGTCCTACTCATGACTTGGAGCTAGCAGCCGTGCTTTACACTAAAGATTTAGAGGCACTATCTTTACAGGATGAAGTGCACCATTTTCACTGACCACAAGAGCTTGAAGTACTTCTTTGAGCAGAAAGATCTGAACATGAGGCAGAGAAGATGGTTAGAACTTATAAAGGACTATGATTGTGAGATCCACTACCATCCGGGCCAAAGCAATATGGTAGCAGACGCCCTTAACCGAAAAGAGAGGCCCGAGCCAGTCGGGTGAAAGCATATCAGTTGATCATGACCTCAGATGTGATGAAGCAATTCAAGAGTTTCAAGATAAGCATTGAAAAAAGATCATCTTAACTCTGAAAGAATGAGAGGTCTAGTTGTGGAGTTAGGTGAAAACACCTTGGTGTTAAACCCTTTGGACGGGTGTGGATTCCTCGTTGGGGATCTATGGTGAAGATTTTGAATGAAGCTCAAAAGACTCGATACTCCATTCATCCAGGTGCCACAAAGATATATCAAGACATGAAGAAGGATTATTGGTGGTGGGGTATGAAAGTGACGTGGTGGAGTATGTGAGTAATGCCTTACTTGTCTAAAGGTGAAGGTCAAGCATCAAAAGCTGTATGGGAAGATCCAACCTTTGGATATATCGGAATGGAAGTGGGAGCATATCACTATGGATTTCATTACAAAGCTGCCGCGTACTCCAAAAGGATATGATGCCATATGGGTGATTGTTGACCGCTTGACGAAGAGTGCTCATTTCCTACCGATCCGTGAGACATATTCATCTGAGAGGTTGGCTGATATGTTCATCAAATAAATTGTAACTTGTCATGGTGTGCCGGTGTCTATTGTATCTCATCGTGACACCCGTTTACATCCAATCTTGGAAGAAATTCCACGACATTTTGGGGACGAGGTTACACATTAGCATGGCTTATCATCCCCAGACTGATGGTTAGTTAGAGAGGACCATTTAGACATTGGAGGACATGCTTTGGGCATGTGTTATTGATTTTGGGGGAAGTTGGGATGACCACCTACCATTACCTGAATTCTCATACAACAACAGTTATCATGCTAGCATTGGTATGCCACCTTATGAGATGCTATACGGTAGGAGATGCAGAACACCCGTCTGTTGGGGTGATATTGGTCAAAATGAACTAGAGAGCGTCAAGGTAATCGAGGCTACAACCGAGAAGCTTGAAAAGATCAAGGCCTTCATGAAGGCAGCCAAAGTTGGACAAAAGTCGTATGCTGATAAACGGCGCCAACCGATTGAGTTCTAGGTGGGTGACCGGGTTATGTTGAAGGCCTCACCTTGGAAGGGGATCATTCGATTCAGGAAGTGGGGAAAGTTGAGCCAAGGTATATAGGGCCTTTCCGAATCATTTCTCGAGTAGGGGATGTGGCCTATAGACAGGAGTTACCAGATGAGTTGAGTGGAATTCACTTGAAATTCCACGTATCTCATCTAAGGAAGTGCTTGGCAGATGAAGATATGATTGTTCCACTGGAAGATATCAAAGTAGACGAACGGCTCAATTATGTGGAGCAACCAGTGGCAATCATCGACCGAAAAGAGAAGAGGCTGAGAAATAAAGTGGTTCCTCTTGTCCGTGTACAGTGGAAGCACAGGAAAGGATCCGAGTCAACGTGGGAAACTGAAGAAGAAATGAGGCAGCATTACCCATGTTTGTTCAAGGAATAATAGGTTTCATGGATGAAACCTATATAAGGGGGTGGACTTGTAACACCCGGATATTTTCTTTGAAGCAGACGAAAGAAGAAAAAGAAATAAGGTCCAAAGTCGGGGGGACCAAACTTGCCAAAACGCGAGAAAGTTCGGAAGAGAAGGGGAATAAGAGGGGAGGGCAGCCCACACCCTCCCCACTTCTCCAAAAACTCAGCAAAGCAAAGAAAGAAGAGAGAAAGGGAGAAAAGAAGAGAAAAAAGTTGGTTCAGGTAGATTCAAGTGAACAATATCATCGTGTAGCGGGTCCAATCGAAGCTCTATTTCTCGGTGTTGTTTGTGTGAGTTCTAGGACTCCTCTTTTAATCTTTTTTGGTCGATTTTGGGGCTGGAACACATCTGAAAACCCGTTTTTGTATGTGTGTGTGTTTGACCCATTTGTATGTGTTTGCGTGTGATGAGGTTTGGAGTTTGTTTCAGGCTTTTGCATGCTTGAATAATGTTGTGGTATGCATTTCTAAGGTTTAGGATGGTTGATTTGGGCTTAGAATGGGTTTGGATGAGCTTGGAGGTCAAAAATGGCAGATTGGGTTCAGGATGAACTGCATTCTGCATCAGCTAGGGCTAGGCGACCGAATGGAGACCATACGGCCAATTGAGGTGCGATTGAGGTTTATTCGTATGATTGAGGGTTCAGTTGCATGTGGGATGTACGACTGAGAGTCCATTCGCATAAGTGCTCATCCATATTAGTTTCATCCGCACAAGTGTTCATTACCATGAGTTCCATTCGCATGGGACTCATCCGCATTGAGTCCATCCGCATTAGGTCCATTCGCATGGGTGTTCATTCGCATTGGTGTTCATCCGCATTAGTCCATTCGCATGAGGTTCAGTCGCCTGGAGGCCATGCGACTGAAGGGTGCCCATACGCCCATGTAGGGCTGGTGTGCCCAAGGAAAGTGTAGTTTATGTACAGACTTTCGGGGGAAAGTGTAGATGTAAGTTTTGACATGGAAGATTCCCGTAAGTTCATGTAAGATGATTGTTGTGACCTTAAAAGTTATGTTGGGCATGATGATGTTGCATGTTATGCATGATGTATGTATGATGTTGCCCTGCATGATGTTGACTGTGTATGATATGTTCCTTGGTATGATGTATGTTTATCTTTCCCATGACTTTGTGTTAAACGTTAATGAAGGAAGTGAAAGTATTATGTAATGTAAAGTGAAAGATAATGAAAGAGGAACATGAAGTAAGAATGCATGCATTAATGAATGATGAAAGTAAAGGAAGTCTTCCAAGCATTGTATGTCCGGACACGCCATTAAAAGGTGTTAGCCCAATGGTGTGTAGGTTTGCTACCCTGGGAGGATGCACATCGGGGTCTTTCTTTGTGATTGACTATTTGTATAGCTTCATTGCTGCATACCCTAGGTATTACGACTAGAGGTGCGATGCACCGTTATGGCTGGTCTATGATAGGCCTAGGTCGAGTACCAGGAATAGCAGGGCATTGCACATAGCAGTGGTACACCTAAACTCTACCCTAGGTGTTGTGACCAGAGGTGCGAAGCACCGTTATAGCTGGACTATGATAGGCCTAGGTCAAGTACCAGGAATAGCAGGGTAAAGTTTATGGTTGAAAGAAAGGAAAGATGTAATGACGAAAGAATGTGAAAGTTAATGAAGTTAACGAATGAATGATGAAGATAATAATAATAATAATATTATCTATGTGTACGTATGATTTATGATCACATGAAAAGTAAAGAATGGCATTAACGAAAGAAAAGTATGTTTTATTATAAAACTAGAACTCACTTAGCAACGCTGACTTTTATGTGTTTCCAGTTGGTAGGTAATGTTGCTGAGGATGGCACGGGGCTGCTACTCAGCTCTTTTGGATGGCATCCATTTTTATAATGCATTTGTGATTTAATGCAACATGTAGTTTGTAACTTGTTAACAATGTATTATTTTGCAAAAGCTTTTATAATGAAATGAGATGTATATTTTGGTAATTCTGCTGCGATGTTTTATGAAAGACAAATGTATTTATATGTTTTAATTGCGATGATCCATCAGCTGTAGGCGTCCCGGGAACGGGGCCTTACAGTGAGACACCATTGGAGTAGCCTGATATCTTGCACCGATGAAAGTAGCAAACATGATATCAGGATTACTTGCTGTGAGATACATCAGAGAACCGATGATTGCCTTATACTGATGTTGATCAATATCCTCCCCCTTAGAGTCGGGACACAGCTCATGGTTTCTAGGTGTAACATCCGTCATTTTCAATCATAAACCCGAACCCGAACTCATTTTGAGTTTCCATTATTAAAATATTTTAATAGTTTAATGGATTAAATGCAACTTACATTGTGAATTATTTATTTACTAATTATTTAAAGCAATTTGTAATAATTTATAGAGTTATAAATAATTCTTTTGTATAGTTATAAAATCTTATTAATCATTTTACAATAAATATTAAATGGAAAAGTGACTTAAAATTTATTTGTAAGGCCCCGTTCCCGGGACGCCTACAGCTGGGTTCTCATCGCACATAAAACGTATAATTACATTTGTATTTCTTAAATCGCAGCGGAAAACTAAAACAATCTTTCATTTCCATGTAAATGCTTTTGCAAATTAATACAACATTCATTATAAAATAGCTTGTTCGCATTACAATGCAAAAACATTAATCAAAAGAATGCCATCCCCAAAGAGCTGAGTAGTCGCCCGTGCCATCCTCAACAAACATTACCTGCCAACTGGAAGCACATCAAAGTCAACGTTGCTGAGTGAGTTCTAGTTTTATAAATAAAACATACTTTACTTTCATATAAAACCGTTCGTTACTTTTACATGATCACACATGGTACGTACACATAGATAACATCATTATTATCTTCTTCATTCTTTCATTATGACTTTACTTGCTCATCGGACATCATCCGTACCAATACCATGTGCTACACCCCGGTTAGTCGTAGCTACCGGGCCGAAGTCAACAAATGAACAGCTAAACGTATGCCACGGTACTAGGAGTAACCATTAGTCTTAGCTACTGGGCCGAAGTCAACAAATGAACAGCTAAACGTATGCCACAGTACTAGGGGTGAGCGGTAGAGGTTCTACATTCAGGATCAATCACAAAGAAGGACCCGTTATCCGATGTTTGCAAGACTTCTTTCATTCGTTCATTAATGCATACATTCGTTCATTATGTTCCTCTTTCTTTATCTTTCACTTTACGTTACATAATACTTCGTTCATTCATCATAATAGGTAAAGCCATAGGAAAGATATTATACATCATACTACGGAACATATCATACACATTCGTCATCATCATACAGGGCAACATCATACATACGTAACAAGCCTAAACATGCAACATCATCATCATCATCATCATGTCCAACACGCTTTCTAAGGCCTCGAGCGTCATCTTACAAACTCTATGGGAACCTTTACGTCAAAACTTACATCTGCACTTTCCCCCAAAAGTCAGAAGTCAATCTACACTTCCTCGGGTACAACAGCCCTATTCGGGCGTATGGACACCCTTCAGTCGCATTGCCTCCATGCGACTGAACATCATGCGAATGAACTAATACAGATGAACACCTATGCGAATGAACATCCAGTCGTGCGAATGGACAATGCGGATGAACACCTATGCGACTGGACCTTCAGTCGTGCGAATGGACCTTCAGTCGCATGACCCCCATGCGACTGGCCCTTCAATCGTGCGAATGAACCCCAATCGTGTGAATGGACCCCAATCGCACCCTAATCGGCCGTATGGCCTCCATTCGGCCTCCAGTCGGTCGCCTAATTCTAACTGATGCAGAATGCAGTTCATCTCGACTGCAGCCGAGGGTTTTCGGCCTCCAAACTCATCTAAACCCATTTTAAGCCTAAATCGACCATCCTAACCCTTAGGAATGCATACCATAACATTATTCAAGCATAACCAAGCAAGAAATCAAGCCCCAAACGGGTCCTACGCATACATACACGCATACATACGGGTTTTCACCCAAAAACGCGAAAAAGGGTTTTCAGATGTGTTCCAGCCCCAAAATCATTCAAAAACATGTAAAAGAGGGGTCCTAGAACTAACCTAAACGAGCACAACGACAAGAGCTTCGATTTTGCTTGCTTCACGACGATTTTGGCGACCGAACCGACTCAAACCAACACTTTTCCTCTTTTTCTCTCTTCTCCTCTCTAAGAACCTGAAATGTGGGGTGTGTGGGGAGAGTGGGCTGCCCTCTCCCTACTAATATCACCACATTTCCAACTTTTCTTCGTTGGCGAGTTTGGTCCCTCGACTTTTGGACTTTATTTTCTTTTCTTTCTTCACCGGCTTCAAAATAATAATATTCGGGTGCTACATTATTAAGTTATAAAATGACTTTTAATAAACTTACAAAAGTTATTAGTAGTTATGAATTTTTATTATTAATAATAATTAAATAATTAATTTGATTTATTATTTAAATTAGTTTTTTTAATAAGTCAAGGTCTATAAAATGTTATTAATATTTATAAGATTTTAAATATTCAATTAAAATAAATAATCAAATTAAAAGTTCTTATTAGATTTATAAAGTCTACAAAGATTTAATAAAAATAAGTTAGATTGAAATTAAAATTTTAATAAATTTAAAGTTTAAATTGTGAGTATTCTTTTATTTATTTAAATTATTTAATTTTATATTTATTTCAAATTCCAATCATAACCCCCTATTAAAAGACTTATAAATCACCATTCATAACCTCTTCCTAACCTCAAGTATAAAAGCAAGGCTTAGGCCTCACTTTTCATTTGCTCCATTCTCTAAAAATCCCACTCTCATATCTTTCTTTCATCCATTGCTTATGATCAATTTGAAGAATTTTATATTGCAAGAAATTTCAAGAATTCTTAATACTAAGGTAATCTTTTATTGCTTTTATATTATACATTTCAATCATTCTAACATCCAATTGTTCTCATGATTTTATGTTCTTAGTATTATTCTTTCTTCTACAAAATCTCATTTTATTTTAATCATTATCTTTTGATCATTAACATTTTAATAATCACTAACCTTTTAACAATCACTAACATACCTAAATTAAGCTAACAACACACTAACATAAACAAAGAATCCCGTTTGCATATGGACGGCTATGTCGCCGCATTCGGTTATTCCACAAGATTATTATTCTAAATGATGGTTATGCCAAAGTCTTAGAATATTTTTATAACTCAAATGAAGAATAATATACCATATATTGACATAATAAAATATTGTAACCCGTTTCATGCTTTAACGATTTTAAAAGTGCACATAAGTGCCTTATTACAATTCTGGCAGAATATAATCTTACTTCAACCAACCATAACTTGATCATAACAAAATAAATTTGAGTAAACTCAGACTCCAATGTTAATTTATTTGAATTACCTTTTCAACGACAGTTTATACGTCTTCAAACTCAATCGGACAACTCAACAATAGCCTTCACAAGATAAGTGCGCGTTTCAGCACCTTCTGTCTTGTGCTGCTTGTTTGACCTATTTAAATATCTTTTCATAAATCTTTTTCTGAATGAAAGTTGCCCGGGAGACTTTAAACTAATAAAGTTTAAATTTTTATAATTTTATGAAACCGTTTTCTATTTGTAAAACCTGTTCAAACACATACCAAACATTCTATCCAAAATCTAAAATTGATGCAATAATTCTTTTTCAATCTACCTTTCGCTTTTTAGTATTCTCTAAACATCCTAACTTCTTGAAATGAATTCCAACCTTAATTTATTGTTCTTTTTATCATTTAGGACATCAACTTTGACTCTTGACATTCAAGTTTTCTTATGTACTCTACAACCATCACTATACATGTGAGTTTTCCATGTGAGTATTTCTATACCCCTTTTTATATTTTCACACTTTGGGGTGAAACATGTTACCTTATAATCATTGCACTTGTAAAACATTTGATTTTGTAACTTATGACAATTCACTTGTATGTTGTGGTTAGTTGATCTTTGTAGCTACCATGTAATGTCGATTATATGTACAATCATTAACTATTGCTAGCCTGGCGACATCATAGATCTATGGGCCTGACAAGCCTGCTTGGTTGATCCAAGTACACTTAGCTAATCGTATATACTTGTAAACGTTTGAGACTTGTAAAACTATCAAGGTTTGACTGTGTATTCTGTTTTACATCCCTAGTTACTTTGTTCACTAATCTATGACATGAATTGCCATCTTTTATATACTTATGTATTGAAAAGTATAGAAATCTCATCAACTTTCAAATTTGACCATTATTTTTAACATGTTTTAGGTTTGATTCTTGAAAAACTCTTCTTGCTCACATAGGACTTGGACTTAGATAAATTAAACATCTTATGTTGTTGTTTATATATTTTTATGTATTGTAATGACTTAATTGACTTGTATTGTTTAATGAATAATGTTATTTAATATTATTCCAATTAATTTAGTTACATGTGCTATGAAAAATCATTTCACATTCGTCCGCCCCGATGATTCCGCCGTCGATCGGGGTGTCACACTGGGTATGGGTGTCTTGGCTGGCTTACAATCTTTCATATCAAATCTTTCTAAGATATCAGAGACATACTTAGATTGATTGATAAAGAACCCTTCCTTCATTTGCGTTACCTGAATTCCAAGGAAAAAGTCCATTTTTCCCATAGAACTCATCTCAAACTTCTTCTTCATGATGCTCTCAAAGTCTTTACACATTTGGTTATTTGAAGAGCCAAATTTGATATCGTCAACATAGACCTGAACGAGCAAAATGTCTTTCTCAGAATTCTTGATAAAGAGAGTCTTGTCAATGGTTCCTCTAGTGTAACCATTCTTCAGGAGAAACTGAGACAGAGTCTCATACCACAGCCTAGGTGCCTAGTGCAGTCCATAAAGAGCTTTATCCAATTTGCACACATAGTTGGGATGTTGTGGGTCTTCAAATCCTGGTGGTTGGCACACATAGACCTCCCTATCTATATTTCCATATAGAAAGGCACACTTGACATTAAGTTGATAGACAGTAAAGTTCTTGGATGCATCATAAGCAAGGAAGATTTTAACTGCCTAAAGTCTTCCAACAGGTGCAAAGACATCAGTATAGTTAATTCCCTCCTCTTGGGTGTATCCTTGAACAACTAGTCTAGCTTTGTTCTTGATGATCAAGCTTCTATCATCTCTCTTGTTTCTGAAAACCCATTTAGTGCCTATAGGTACTTGACCAGATGGTAGCGGGCAAAGGTTCCAAACCTTTTGTCTCTTGAATTGAAGCAACTCTTCTTGCATTGACTCAACCCAGCTACTATCCTTTTAGGCTTATTCTACTTTTTTGGGTTCCATCTGAGACAAGAAGCATGAGTACAAGCAGACATTCCCATGATGTTTTTGTCCCCTTGTTACCACACCATCAAAGACTTCTCCTATGATGTTCTCAGCTGGATGAGTGTTGTGAATCCTTAATTTGCGAATCACTTCCAGTTGAAAAGATAGATTCAAGTTGGACATATTTTGCTCAAGAACAAGAACACTTGGTCCAGCTGCTATTTCAATGTCATTCAATGAGGACTAATATCAATGAAAAAGAAACATCATCAGCATCAGTTGACTGAGTAGTAGTATTAACAGTTGCCTGTTTCTTCATAATACTACTTCCATCAGCTTGGTGTTGTATGTTATTAGCTGATGAGTTATTAGACTCACTTTGTTGATAACTTGTTGAAGCTCCACTAGTTCCTGAAATGGTCATGCTATCAGATCTACCAATGAGGGGAGCTTGGGGTTTAGAGATTCTTGGAGAACTTGGAAGAGGTCTGGGTAACTCAAATAGCTGGTCATCATAATAATCACTTTAAGTACCTGTTCCACCTAAAACATTCTCACAAGATGGTTTAAAATAGTTTGGAAACAATTATAAGTCAAAAATATGATCAGGGCCATTCCCCCTAACACAAAGAGTGTGCTCATTAACAACAATGTTGGATGATTCCTCATATTGTTGATTTTTGATGTTATAGACTCTATAAGCAATAGAGGTGGAGGAATATCCAACAAAGATAGCATCATCCGACTTCTCAGTAAATTTTGCCAAGTATTCCTTTATGTTAAGTATGGTACACCTGCTGCCAAAGGACCTTAGAAAGCCAATGAACGGTGGCCTTTTATTCCATAGCTCATAAGGGGTCTTTCCATGTGGCTTGACAATGAGGACCTTGTTCTGCATATAGCATGCAGTGCTGACTGTCTCTGTCCGGAATGTTAGAGGCAACTTTAAATAAGCTAACATGGTCATAGTAGCCTCAATCAGTGTCTTGTTCCTCCTCTCAGCAACACCATTTTGTTAAGGAGTTCTACGAGCATTGTATTGTCTGGTAATCCCTTTTGAGTAACAAAATGAGTCAAGAACTTGATTCTTAAACTCAGTCCCTTGATCACTCCTCGTAATCTTGACCCTGTGATAATTTGATTTTTAATTTTAAGAATAAAAAATTTTAACGTTTTAGCAGTTTCATCTTTAGTTCTTAAAAAGAATACCAATGTAAATCTTGAAAAATCATCAACTATCACAAGGCAATATGATTTCCTTCCAATGCTCATTATACTTGTTGGACCAAATAAATCCATGTGCAATAAGTGTTATGGGGTGGTGATAGAGTTAACCTCTTTGGATTTGTGAGACACTCTAAGCTGCTTTCCTTTCAGCAAGCCACACAATTATCTCTACAGAAAAATTCTTTTTTGGGCACGCCATGTACCAAGTTATTTTTAACCAATTTGTTCATGGTTTTAAAATTTACATGAAACATAAGTTTATGCCATAAGGCAGACTCATCACCATCAGCTTTGGAAAGAAAGCATGATACTTCACCCAATAGGGAAGCAATGTTCATACCCAGCTTGTACATATCCCCTTTCTTGGGAGATCTAAGAAGCATCAATTCTTGAGGAATTGTCATTCCAGTTTTGAGGATGATGCACTCATGTTTTGTGAAAAGCATTTGATGCTTTTAATCATAAAATTGAGAAACACTTGGAGATTGTGTTCAAGCTGCTTGACAAAGTTTACTTTGTCGACTCTTAACAAGCCATTGGATACACTTCTTCTACCTGAAATGTATCCTCCGGTCTCACCTCCAAACTAAACAGGACCTCCATCAAAATGTTAAAATTATTGTAGTAGAGATCTATTCCCAGTCATGTGCCTGGAGCATCCACTGTCCACTATCCAGACATTATTGTTCTTGTCTTGTGAATGTCCTTGCACATAAGGTGAAAAGTTAGTTTTGATTGGAAACCCAAGCCTTGTTGGTCTTGGGTTCTTCCATTAATAATGACATAATTGAACCAAAATTAATGGTAGAGGGTTCAATTGATGTCTTTGAAGAGGAAGATGTTGATGCAACATTTTGTCTGATCTTCCATTCTATCCCATGATTGGTCAGTTTAGATGAGCTTGTTGAAGCTTGAGCAGCATGACCTTCTTCCGAAGCTTCTTCGTTTTTGGAAGAAGAGTTCACTACCTTCTCTTCCGAAGTAGCCTTCTTCTCGGAAGGTTTTGAGGAGGCTCTTTTGTTCTGTTGAGCCTTCCTTGGCTTAACTTCCAAAGCCACTTTCCCTTCGGAAGAGTGAGTTTCTTCCAAAAGCAACTTAGCTTTGGAAACTAGCTTTTCTTTTCTCATCACTTGAACCATGTGATGAGGTCTAAAAGTGAATCCTTCCTTAGCTGCTTCCCTTTTAACATTATTTGCATAATGTGTGCCTGCTGGATTGTAGTAGCAATCTTTAGCCAATTGGCTTTGCAGACCACACATTATGCATGCAATGTTAATCTTTAGGGATTTTGATGGCTGAGGTTTCTTCATCTTTTTATCTTTCTTTGCAGCGTTTCCTTTGACTTCTGGTCCTTTAGCAGGATAAAAGTGTTGGTGCTATACTACTTTCCTAAATCAGAAGTGCCTACCACCTAGAATCTAGCTGAAATGAAAACACCCTTTTCTTTGGGTCAATCTTCAGCTTAGATTTAGCTACCTTCTTAGCAATTCTTCTAACTGCCTTTGTCTGGTTTCTTCTAGCTTTGGTGGATAGGAGTTGATCATCATAAGTGGAAATGGGTTGATTTACCTGTTCCTTCCCTATGGTGGTCTCCATTATTGCATCATTCTTCAACTCAAGTGAAGATGGGTCAGCAGATGGGATCTTTTGCTCTTTAGTACCACACCTTGGTTGTCTTATAAACTTATAAGAGTGTGGTGGAGCAATCTCATTAGTCTCCTAACCCTCCTTTGTTTTGATAACAATTTTGGAATGGGAGGATGATGCAACAATGGCATGGAAGTTTTGCTTAGAAATAGCATGCTTCTTAGCTTGAGCCTCAACTATTACTAGCTTGGCTTGAGCCTCGGTTAACTTGGATATTAAATCCTTGATTTGAATCCTGTAATTAGTGTGCTCATGTTTTAAAGAGGAAACTTTTTTCTCTAACTCCTCAATTTTATGTTGATAGTCAAATTCAACCCTTTTAAAACCAGCTTTTAAGATGTTTAAGGACTCAATATCAGATTTAATATCCATGTTATAGTCCTGGTACATTTTAACCTTGGCAATACATGCTGGAGTACAGAGATGATCATATACCTTAGAGTTGTCTGTTCCAGCCATGAGAGCCTATGCAGGGGTGACATCTTGGACCATAAAGCTTCAATCAACTTCTTGTACCACAACAGCAGTTTTAGTTGATTTTCCAGTAGCTTTTGGTATGGAAGAATGTGAGAAGGCATGAGTAGATCCCGGGTTTGATTTGGGAGCTTTGCATTCCCTAGAAAAATGACCTAGCTGGTTACAGTTGTAACACTTTGCTTTTGCTTTGTCGAACCCGAACTTGCTGCTTGTTGGTTCTGAGGGAACTGCCTTCCTGTTCTCTTAAAAAACTTCTTTGCCATGTAGGTTAGTAGAGCCATTTGTTGGACGATGTCCATGTACCCCACCTCATTTGGGCTGAAACACTCTAGATCTTCAAAATAGAACTGAAAATCATTAAAGTGTACACTCCCTAAGACAAAAGCACAACTATCCTCAAAGGGATTGGGTTGAGCTTGTTGAGACCTTGGGGTCTCAGGGAATGTGATGTAAGGCCCAGTAGAGCTGGATGGCTGTTGTGAGTATAGGAGGTACGGCTAAGGTTGAGGGGTCTTGATCCTTCAGTAACCATGAGAGCATTGCTTGAGGAAAGGCTTGAAGATCTGCTTCCTTGACAGCAACTCTTGTTTTCCATCTCTACATGGTATCCATCAAGAATATCGTATAGCTCATTCATTATGAGTGTCATCAGGTTCTCTGTTCTTTTGATGGAGACACAGTAGAACGTCCACTCGTTGGGAGGTGCACTCATAAATTTCATTTAGAGGTCTCTCAATTCAGGAGCTATTCCCACAAAATTAATGGGAAGAGATAAGATTCATGTACCTGAAGTATTGTTGGTGCGAGGTCTCTCCAGCAATATGAGTAAAGTTCTCAAATTGTTGCTTCAGGGAATCTTTCTTTGAGTCGTTGGAGTTGGAGTACATCAGGGTTAAGGCTTCAAATAGTCTTTTAGCAGTTATGCAATTCTCAAAACCTACCATAATGGACTTAGGAATTGCTGTCATCAGGACTGTCATTGCCTTTTCATCAATGTCTATCCGCTTGAGGTCTTCTTTAGAGTAGTCCTCCACTGCCTTCTCTATCATGGCACCACTGTCACACCCCCGCTAAGAGCGGAAACATGGGGGCGTAACGAGACGGGAATCGTCATAACACATGGTAAGCGATAGAGATGCAATAACAATAATGATGACAACCGTGTCATGACAACACCCGACAACAAGGGGACTTGTGTCGTGTTTAGTCAGTATTCACGACAACATAGCCATAAGCATAAACATGATATAAGATGAACATAGATAATAACATTGTATGCAATTCCCACAACCCGAGAACAAGTTACAAAGTATAATGTTGTTTGAAATAGATACACCAATTGTTTTCAAAATGACAAGTTTAGCCCGAAAATACATCCTAGGGTCTCCACTAAGGCAGCACACCTAGGACCTCAGCTAGCATGATCACCTGAAAAGATATGCTCAAAATGGTCAACAAATTGTTGGTGAGTTCGCAGGTTTAAAGTAAATAAGTAATTGATGCTGTATAAAGTTGTTGCAGAATACTGTGCATACAGTTATAAGTAAGCAAAATCACATGACAAGAGCTTTACAACCAAACCTAATGACGTACACAAAGAATCTTGTCAGAATATATTCACCCAAGGCCCGTACCTGGCTATTGTTGTACTAACTAGTATACCAACACGAGGGTGGGGGTGTCAACCCAGTAGTACTACCAATACCTAACCGTCGGTTCCACACTGGAATTAAATGGTTGTAAGAAAGAACCACAAAGCAGACTCAAGCATGTATCAGATAAGTACCCACAAAACAGTAGCACGTTGATTCCAAGTATGTAAATTTTATGTATGTTGTACAACATAGAAAACGGGCGAGCATACTTTTCCCCCATGTTTGTAAATGTTTGTAAAGTAGTATAAGCACAAAAAGGGGCCACGAAACTCACATGTTAAGTGGTAAGTATGAAGATCGAGATTCCCAACAGTTGTATGCAGAGAACAGTCAACACCTATTGACAGTTATTGTTAAGCATTAATGACCTGTACAAAGCGTATAGTAATGGTTGGTCGGTTCGGGTTGTATCGTTTCAGTCGTGGGTAGCACACGCACACAACGGACACACGTATCAGATCTTATGTAGATCCAAGTACTACGAGTAGTTGTCATTGCTTATGACATCCGTGAAATGATCTCGTGGTTAAGAAAGATAGCACTTATTAAGTATTTGGAGTTCCAATGGATTGTCGATAACTGTAAAATATTAGGTTGTTTTCATTGAAATAGTATGTGCATGTTGATAGCGTTGACTTTAATCTTTGTGGTCAAGCAATGACACTTTTACCGATGTTGCCTTATCATCATCAGACGTTCAAGGGGAAATTCACACTCAACATCATCAGTCACACAACAGGACCGGACGCTCGACTCAACGCTCCATCCTTACGAATCAACCTTCAATCGTACGAATCAGCTTCATTCGTACGATTGAGTCTTCATTCGCATGGCTGGCATTCAGTCGTACCACACAACACACATTCGCACGACCCAACCTCCATGCGCACGAATCAACCCTCAATCGTGCGAATTAGCTACTTTCGTGCGATTGAACCTTCATTCGTGCGATTGGACTCCAGTCGTGCGAAACATGCACAATCGCATACATTCAGTCGGTCACCTGACTCAATCGCACACAATAATTCATACGCATGACTCAATCACATACACTCATTCGCACGCATGACTCAATCGCATACAAACTCACAGTCGCACGACTCAGTCGCACGACATGCCTAGTCGCACAACTCAGTCGCACGATAGACTTAGACGCAAGATTCAGTCGCACGACTAACTCTGTCGCACGGCTCAATCGCCTGACATACCCAGTCGCCTGAACTGCAGAATCGCGACTGTGGTCGGGCTGAGCAGCCCCCGAGCTGCTCTAAACGCGAGTTTTACACCACAAGGACTTCCAGAACACTCTACAAACATACACAAACATGATACACAAGCAGAAAACCTCACACGCACCCACAGAACCTCATGTGCTCGGATGAACCCGAGCACCCGAAACCCTAGAAAACACAGCAGTAAAACCAAGCCAAAACGGGTTGAACAAGGTTGTCTACCTGCTAGGAACGAGTATACACGATGATACCCAAGATTTGGCAGTGAAACGCAACAAACGTGACGGTTTTAGGTGCTAGATCGAGAGAGAAAGTGGAGAAAATGTTGAAGGTGAAGAAGATGAGGATGAGGATAAATGGCTGGGAATGGGATTTATATACCCAGTCCAAGTTTGCAAAATTACAAGTTTAGTCCCTGCACTTAACCCTCGAGTTTCCCAAAAATTTGTTTCGGTTGATTACGATCTTAAAATGTTTGTTATATTAAGGTTAAAGGCGTGTTTAATGGCATTTGATAGTCTAAAATGGTTTTATTAATGAAAATGGTTGAAATTAAAATGATATATTTGGGGGTAATGGTGATGAAATTTATAAAAGGTTTATGCTTAACACACGTTCTCGAAGGAAGTACAGGCACAAGGGAAAATAAGCAGACATGATTCCTTAAAGCAGGAGTTCATGAAGAAAAGGAAGAATAATTAAAATATTTATATGCTTATTTATGTCGTTCGATGGACCTTAAGGCGACGGATGTCACAACCACCACCAGCAGGTGAAGCCACCTTTGACTTGTATGGACCATAGGCAATGGATCTCAACATGCGGCTATCTTGATAACTAATGAACCCTTCAATACGTCTACTCCATTGTCTGAAGTTCTATGGGGTGATGATGAGTGCTTTAGTCATCATCCCCATTTCACATTTAGATTTCTGGTTCAAGGCCATGTTTTGAGTGTAGTAATGAGTGAGTAAACAAGAGGTTGATTAGGATGGTTAGATCGCACAATCAAGAGCCTGGAATGCTCTGATACCAATTACATGGTCGGTTTTTATACTCACATAAGTATTTTCTCTCAAACTCACTAACAAACACTCAAGAAGCAAAGTTCTTAAAAGAGTTGATTATAATATACTAATTAACACAAGAAAAGCACAAGAGAATAATTTCAAGATACTTTTATATATTATTTTTCAACTCAAATTTTACAAGACTCTTACAAGCTTTATACAAGAGTTACAAAGAGAAACTATATATACTACTACCTACAGTCGGATATACTTTGATACCAGCTAGAAAACTTAATCTAAAGCTAATACTACAAAGCTAAAGTTAAGGTATCTTAGATAAAATATTAAGATACGGTATTCATGACATGTCCATGACTTACCTTTTGTCCCCAACTAAAGTTGGCAACTGTACTAACTAATAAACTGTGAACACTGGAATAAAGTAAGGTCAACTACATGGCCGTGGGAAAGTGCCATGTAGTTCTCAGGGATTTGCAGCGGAGTGTCAGAGACACCATACTTATGTCCACTGGTTCATAGTAAGTACTTCCGAAGGTTAATTGGCTTCAGAAAAACTTATTCTTTCGAAGACACTTATACTTCGGAAGTAGTTACATCTTCCGAAGCTTCCTTTGGACTAGGCCCGTCGATTTTACCCGTACCCGATTAACCCGCCCGACCCGAGCTCACCCGTACCCAAAGAAACCCGACCCGAACAACCCGTTATCCGAACAACCCGAAAACCGATTAAACCAATTCTTATTCGGGTCAGGTTTCGAATAACTTTCAAACCTCAAAAACCTGAATACCCGAACCGATTAACCTGAATCCGAATAACCCGATCAACCCATATTATAATTAAGTAAATTATATGTATACACTTGTTTAGATTCTCCAAATTAATCAAATTGTTTGTATATAAATATATATTTAAGCACATTTTATAAATTATAAGTAAACTAATTTAAGTCTAGTAGTATTATAAGATTTCAAATGAAAAAATCACTAAAACATACTAAATTGAGTCTATTGTTTAATGCTCGAAACCCGACCCAAACAACCCGGTACCCAAACAACCCGATACCGATTAAACTGAACTTTGTTCGGTCGGGTTTCGAGTAGACTTTCATCGCTGAAAAACCCGAACAACCCGAACCGATTAACCCGAAACCCGATTAACTTACCCGATCAACACCCCTACTTTGGACTTCATACTTTGGAAGTTGTAGTCTTCATTTCTTCCAAGTATTGAACTCTTCTTAAAGACTTTGTGTTTGGAAGCTGAGGCTTATCTTCGGAAGTTCATTTGAGCTTTGCTTCGGAAGTTCAGCATGTATCTTCGGAAGTGTTGAACTTGTCTTTGGAAGAGCTTTATTAGTTGTACTCAAAATTTTCTAAGTGTTTGGTTTTGGTTGCACCAGTCTTATGATCCAACACATTTATACAACATTTTAAGCATAAAGTACAAGTGCTTTATACAATAGTTCCATTTTTGCCCTCATTTTAATTATTTTTTAATTATTGTATTACTTAATAAACATTATTAATACACTATTAATAATATGATATTATTTAATTCATTTTATAAAATAATATTTTATTTATAATAATATAAAATTGACATTTAAATTTATAGTTACTAATTATATTTTTATAACTAAATACTATTTAAATTAAGTATTATATAATTAGATATTTATATCTATACTACTATATAATACATATATTTGGATAGGGATTTAATTTTTCCAAGCATACAAGTTTTGAAGCAACATGCACAATTGTCATACATTTAAGAGGTGTAGAATAGGAAATGGATTAGATTTTTAAGACACTTTAGGGGTAATATGGTAAATTCATTCATTAAATTCTACATACTTTAATGTTTTTACCCTTTTCTCTTTCATTTATTTAAAAAACATTATTAATAAATTATTTAATAAAATGATATTATTGTATTTAATTCATTAATTTTATTTTATGTATGATACTATAATTGTCACTTAAATTTATATTAGTTATTATATTTTTATAACTAAATATTATTTAAATTAAGTATTATTTTATTTAAATATTTAAGTATATAACTTATATATATCTTCATATTTATAATAACTATAATACTAATATTTTATAGGGGCATTTTATAAGTTTATAATTTTAATATATATCTATATCTTATATAATAAAAGTAAAAGGATGATAAAATAATAATTTTACATATGATTATGAAAAGTCATGTTTGAATTAAAAAAAATATTTTATTCTATTTATGCCCTTATAATGAATTATAACATTAATGCTTATAATACAAATGTTAAAGCATATACAAGAGGCAAAACAAAACCATCATTTACTTTTAATGTCATTCATTAATTGCGATTGAGCAATAATCACACTTTCCCTTTTCTTTGTCGGTTGTTAGCAGCTTAATAACAATCAATATGATAATTTATGGTGATAATTTCTCCATTAACTTTCTTCTGTCTATGCAATCACAACTAAAAGCTGCCTCTGATAATGATAAAACTCTAACCTAGATTCATAAAATAAAACCTACCCTAAAATCTAGATAATAAATGATTTTCGATTATAAATACCACTCATGTTTTTACTAGTTTTGTTAGGATAATATAATTGTCTTAAAAACTTATGTAATATACGTAATTGTTTTCTTTCATTCAATTTTTTCAATAATTATATTTTAATTTTTTTAATTTACGTTATACGCACTAAGCTGATACTAACTATAATCAAAATCCTCAATAATCACGCAACAACCGTACCTCCGCGACGTGCACGCATTTTCACCAGTCTATTTAATGCACATGAGATTATTTAACTAACTAAATTAGGTATTATCTTATTTATGAAAATTAACATTTACTATTTATATTTTTATAACTAAATAGTATTTAAATTAAGTATTAACTTGTGTAAATACATAAGTATATGATTACTATGTCTATGATAATGATAATAATAATAATAATAATAATAATAATAATAATAATAAACATAATATAATATAATATGATGTGGTGTGGTGTGGTGTGTGGTGGGTGTGGTGTGGTGTGGTGTGGTGTGGTGGGTGTGGTGTGGTGTGGTGTGGTGTGGTGTGGGTGGTGGTGTGGTGTGGTGTGGTGTGGTGGGTGTGGTGTGGTGTGGTGTGGTGTGGTGTGGTGTGGTGTGGTGTGGTGTGGTGGTGTGGTGTGGTGGTGTGGTGTGGTGTGTGTGTGGTGTGGTGTGGTGTGGTGTGGTGTGGTGTGGTGTGTGTGTGTGGTGTGGTGTGTGTGGTGTGGTGTGGTGTGGTGTGGTGTGGTGTGGTGTGGTGTGGTGTGTGTGGTGTGGTGTGGTGTAACATAACATAACTAACATAACATAACATAACATAACATAACATAACATAACATAACATAACATAACATAACATAACATACATAACATAATAACATAACATAACATAACATAACATAACATAACATAACATAACATAACTAACATAACATAATAACATAACATAACATAACATAACTACATAACATATAACATAACATAACATAACATAACAAACATAACATAACATAACATAACATCACATAACATAACATAACATAACATAACATAACATAACATACATAACATAACATAACATAACATAACTAACATAACATAACAACTAACATAACATAACATAACATAACATAACATAACATAACATACATAACATACATAACATAACATAACATAACATAACATACATAACATAACATAACATAACATAACATAACATAACATAACATAACATAACATAACATAACATACATAACATAACATAACATAACATAACATAACATAACATAACATAACTAACATACATAACATAAATAACATAACATAACATACATAACATAACATAACATAACATACCATAACATACATAACATAACATAACATAACATAACATAACATAACATACCATAACATAACATAACATAACATAACATAACATAACATACATAACATAACATAACATAACATAACATAACATAACATAACATAACATAACATAACATAACATAACATAACATAACATACATAACATAACATAACATAACATAACATAACATAACATAACATAAATAACATAACATAACATAACATAACATAACATAACATAACATAACTAACATAACATAACATAACATAACATAACATAACATAACATAACATAACATAACATAACATAACATAACATAACATAACATAACATAACATAACATAACATAACATAACATAACATAACATAACATAACATAACATAACATAACATAACATACATACATAACATAACATACATAACATAACATAACATAACATACATAACATAACATAACATAACATAACTAACATAACATAACAAACATAACATACATAACATAACATAACCTAACATAACATAACATAACATAACATAACATACATACATAACATAACATAACATAACATAACATAACATAACATAACATAACATAAAACATAACATAACACATAACATAACATATAACATAACATAACATAACATAACAACATAACATAACATAACATAACATAACATAACATAACATAACATACATAACATAACATACATAACATAACATAACATAACATAACATAACATAACATAACATAACATAACATAACATAACTAACATAACATAACATAACATAACTAACATAACATAATAACATAACTAACATAACATAACATAACATAACATAACATAACATAACATAACATAACATAACATAACATAACATAACATAACATAACATAACATAACATAACATAACATAACATAACATAACATACATAACTACATAACATAACATAACATAACATACATAACATAACATACATAACATACTAACATAACATAACATAACATAACATACATAACATAACATAACAACCATAACATAACATAACATAACATAACATAACATACATAACATAACATAACATAAAACATAACATAACATAACATAAATACATAACATAACATAACATAACATAACATAAATAACATAACATAACATAACATAACATAACATAACATAACATAACATAACATAACATAACATAACATAACATAACATACATAACATAACATAACATAACATAACATAACATAACATAACATAACATAACATACATAACATAACATACATAACATAACATAACATAACCATACATAACATAACATACATAACATAACATAACATAACATAACATAACATAACATAACATAAATAACATAACATAACATAACATACATAACATAACATAACATAACATAACATAACATAACATAACATAACATAACATAACATAACATAACATAACATAACATAACATAACATAACGCTTGATTTTTCGGTCGGGCAGCGATCATGTGCCTACGGATATCCGCCGGCAAGCCCTGAACATACCGCTTGATTTTCCGTGACATGGGTGTCACTTGGTCTGGCACCAGTCGTCCCATCTCATTGAACTTGGTGGTGTACTGCTGATGTGTCATCATTCCCGCCTCCAGCTGCAAGAACTCCCTTGTCACCTTATCCATTTCCTTGTGAGGATAGAACTCCTCAATCACCAACTTCTTTAACTCTGCCCATCTCATCTCCTGATAGCCCTGCTACCCTCAACTTGGTAATATTGTCCCACCAGCATAGAGCTGAGTCCACGAAAGAGTGGGCGGAAAACTTCACTTTCTGGTCCTCCCGGCACTCGCTGATATTTAGAACAACTTTCATTTCTCTCACCCACCGGTGAGTAGCAGCAGCAGTGTTGTTACCATCAAAGGTAGGGGCATGCATCATTGAAATGCCCCATAGTTACAGCCTCATGCCGCCTCCGGAGCAGCTCTTCTTCTTCCTCTTCTTCATCATCAGAGAGAACCGTTTCCAGCTCCGGTTGTTCCCGTCCTCCCGAAGACCGGTTTCTCTCCTTTCTTTCCCCTTCTCATACAGCCTTGATAACTTCGATCACTACAGATGGTAAGATCGTCTGCATGACCTGATGGACTTCTTCAACAACAACCTCCTTTACTGAGGCTCTCAAATTGGCACTCTCATCACCACCCTCCGGATGAGGGGTCTCGGGTTCTTCATAAACCACCTTTTCCACTCTGGGTCTTCCTATTTTGGGTTGTGATTCAGCACCATGACCTCCACCACGTGAAGCTTTTGAAGATCTACCACCGGCCATCCTCACACACACACTAAAAGATTCAAACACAAACACGGTCATTCAAGGAAATAGCTAAGTTTATGTCAAGTATAGTAAGTCCCTAATTACAGTGACCAGTTGTGATTAGCCACTTACTTTACTTTTCATACCCCAAGCATTACCTATCCTGACTACATTAGTATTTAAATCTACAAAAACCACATAACATGCGCACGTAATACCAGTTAACATTATGAAAATACCTGATGGCACGCAACTACTCAGACTGGCATCCCTTCCCTTTCCTTCCCATTCTCAGTTTAAGTTTAGGTTTATTTTGAAAATTTTACCCGTTTCACTTAAACTTTGGCTCTGATACCAATTTGTAAGGCCCTGTTCTAGAGATGCTTACAGTTGGTAAATCATTGCACATAAAACACACATTTTCATTTATCTTACATAAACATTGCAGCGGAAACATTCAAAAATGACATCTCATTTCATCATAAAAACTTTTGCAAAATAATACATCGTTAATCAGTTACAAAATACATTGTTGCATTACATCACAAAAGCATTATATAAATAGATGCCATCCAAAAGAGTTGAGTAGCCACCCTGTGCCATCCTCAGCAATCATTACCTGCCAACTGGAAACACATAAAAGTCAGTGTTGCTAAGTGAGTCCTCGTTTTATAATAAAACATACTTTTCTTTCGTTAAAACCGTTCATTACCTTCATGCGATCATACTGTTGGATTCTTTATGCCCAAGACACGTAGAATATTGATGTGGTTAGTACGTATTGATCCAAGTCAGGTCATACCCAATAACAAGCTTGCAAACACTAATATAAATATTTAATTGATGATATGATCATGCAATTGAATAAATACACCAATTTAGAAAATGGGGTTTCTAAATTAATTGCATATGAGATGAAACAACTTATAAGGATACTTTGCTTATAGACATTATTTGTAATGTTATTTAAGTTGGTTAAATAACATCAAATAATAATAATAGTGTGTGTATAAGTTATATAATTAAAAGGTTAATTAGATGACTTATATGTATTATTAGTAAAACATTAGTGAAAGTTTTTAGGGGGAGGACCCCAAAACTTTTCAAGTTCGGCCGCCCCTAATAGGGGTCCAAGGCCACTTGTTTTTCCTAGAAACACACACACACACACACTCCATCTCTCTCTCTCTCTCTTACATGCAAGCACCTCAAGAACATTTCTTCCTCTCCATTGTTGAAGAATATAGGGGCTGAAATTCAGATTCCAGCAGCTTTTGTGGTGTGTTTTGGTGTTCAAAAACCTATCAACAAAGTGTCTTGCTTGAGGCTTGTGGGTATACTAGCTTGATGACACCTCTCCTTGGTGTTTTGGTCATTCAAGAAGCTCATTTTCTTCATCCAAAATTCATTTTTCTGCAGCTCTATAAAGGTAGTTTGTATCTTTTGTTTTTGGTTGTTTATTCTTCTTGGTAGCTAGTTCATACACATATAAATGATCCTTATGTTCTTGGGTTTGTTGTTGATATGATATGAGCCTTAATTTTCAGATTGCAAATGATAATATTAAGGTTTTATTCCGCTGCGTTTTTCTTGTTTAAATGGTTAAACTACTAAAATATTGGTCCAACAAACCCAACGCATACATCATACGTACACATAGATAATAGTTATTATCATCATCGTTCGTTAACTTCTGTTCATTCATTCATTCTTACTTTCATTCGTTCGTTCGTCATTACATCTTTCCTTTCGTCAACACCATGAACTTTACCCTTCATGCTCATGGTACTGGGCCTAAGCCTATCATAGACCTTCATTCACGGTGCACAGCACCTCTGGTCACAATACCTAAGGCAAGCAACAATGGTTCCATACAAATGGTCTATCACAAAGAAAGACCTTGATGTGCATCCTCCCGGGGTAGCGAACCCGCACACCGTTGGGCTAACACCTTACTAAGGGGCGTGTCCCGACATACAATGCTTGCAAGATTTTCAATACTTTCATCATTCATTAATGCATGCATTCATCATGTTCCACCTTTCATTATCTTACACTTTACTTTACATAATACTTTTATTTCATTCGTTAACATTCATCATAAAGCCACATAAAGATAAATATACATCATAATAAGGAACATCAACATACACAGTCGTCATCATCATACAGGGCAACATCATACATACACAGTCATTATCATGCATAACATACATCATGCATAAACATGCAACATCATCATCATACCCAACCTAACCTCTAAGGCCTCGACAGTCACCTTACATGAACTTACGGGAACTTCCACGTCAAACTTACATCTGCATTTTCCCCCGAAAGTCAGTAATTTATACTACAATTTTCCTCGGGTACACTAGCCCTACTTGGGCGTATGGGCACCCTTTAGTCGCATGGCTTCCAGGCGACTGAACATCATGCGAATGGACCAATGCGGATGAACACCTATGTGAATGAACACCCAATCGTGCGAATGGACCTCATGCAGATGAACACCGATGCGGATGAACACCCATGCGAATGGACCTCATGCGGATGGAACTAATGCGGACGAGTCCTATGCGAATGGAGCTAATGAAAATGGACCCCATGCGGACGAAACTAATGCGGATGAGCACTTATGCGAATGGGCCCTCAGTAGCATGACTCCCCATGCGACTGGCCCCCAATCGTGCGAATGAACCTCAATCACACCTCATTCCCCGTATGGCCTCCATTCGGTCGCCTGACCCTAGCTGGTGCAGAATGTAGTTCATTCTGAACCCAATCTGCCATTTTCGACCTCCAAGCTCACCCAAACCCATTTTAAGCTCAAATCAATCATCCTAAACCTTAGAAATGCATACCACAACACCATTAAAGCACACATAAGCTTAAAAGCAAGACCCAAACGAATCATGCACATACACACATACACAAATGGGTCAACACACACACATACACAATTCAAAAACCCGATTTTCAGATGTGTTTCAGCCCCAAAACCATTCAAAAACGTGTAAAAGAGGGGTCCTAGAACTCACACAAACGACCACCACGGGTCCTATGCGAATGGAGCTAATGCGGATGGACCTCATGCGGATGAAACTAATGCGGATAAGCACTTATGCGAATGGGCCCTCAGTCGCATGACTCCCCATGCGACTGGCCCCCAATCATGCGAATGAACCTCAATCGCACCTCATTCGCCCGTATGGCCTCCATTCAGTCGCCTGGCCCTAGCTGGTGCAGAATGTAGCTCATCCTGAACCTAATCTGCCATTTTCGACCTCCAAGCTCACCCAAACCCATTTTAAGCTCAAATCAACCATCCTAAACCTTAGAAATACATACCACAACACCATTCAAGCACACATAAGCTCAAAAGCAAGACCCAAACGAATCATGCACATACACACACATAAGCTCAAAAGCAAGACCCAAACGAATCATGCACATACACACACATACACAAACGGGTCAACACACACACACACACACTTCAAAAACCCGATTTTCAGATGTGTTTCAACCCCAAAACCATTCAAAAACGTGTAAATGAGGGGTCCCAGAACTCACACAAACGACCATCACGAGAACAGCTTCGATTAGACCCGCTACACGATGATTTTGCACACTTAAATCCACCTGAACCAACCTTTTCTCCCTTTTCTCTCTTTTCTCCCTTTTTCTCTCTTCTTTCTTTCTTTGCTGAAATTTTGGAGATGTGGGGAGGGTGTGGGCTACCCTCCCCTTTTATCCCAGTCTCTTCCGAACTTTCTCACGTTTTGGCAAGTTTGGTCCCCCGACTTTGGACTTTATTTCTTTTTATTCTTTCGTCAGCTTCAAGGAAATATCCGGGTGTTACATTTTATTAAGAATGTTTTAAAATATTTCATATGTTTATAATTAAAAAAATAAAACGATTTAAAATATTTTGTTTAGAAAATGTTTAGTGTTTAGAAAATTTCATATTATATAAAACTTTAAGTTTTTGTTATTTGGATTTTAATTAAAAAATATTGTTTCTAATTTTCTTCATAAAATCTATTTTAAATTAGATAGTTTGATTTTAAAAAAATACATAAGAGAGAAAACATAACAATTAATAAAATTTATTTTTAATAAGAGAGATAATTTTTTATGAGTATTTAAATTACTATAATACTTTTTTGGAAGGAAAATTGATGTTTGGATGTCTAGAAAAAAAACAAGTGGCAATAACATGGGTTAAGAGAAGGACAAGTGGCAAAACAACCTTGTTTTATTAGATGTTATGGATATTTATATATATTTTATATATTACATCATTTGATTTTTAAATCCGACTCGATCAGTCCAACCAATAAACCTCTTTAACGGTCATTTTCTTGTTCGGTACGACTCTAAAAACTTGGCCCCATGTTATTTAGAGCAATGTTTTCATGCCCAGATCGGACCGCCCAGTCAAACCTGTCTGACCGAGATTTTGTAAGATGAGCGGTTCGATCTACCCTGACTCTTTCGTATTAACAAAACTGGCCGGTTAGAAGCGAGTCGCTAGTTGAATCGGAAAACCAGTTGTCTGGTTAGAACGGTGTACATGAACCTTTGGTTTTATGCTCATTTATGTCAGATCTACACTCAACAGCTTTGATTTGTGCCATTAGATGAAGCTACAGTTCAAGATAACGAAGCGACTGTTCAAGATGAAGACGCAGATGAAGCTACGGTTCAAGATAAACGAAGCGGCCGTTCAAGATGAAGACACATGTGGTTGTTTAGTGAAGCAGGTGGTGGTTCCGTGAAGCAGGTTGTGACTGTGAGATAATAAACGACATAGCGGAGAAGATGAAGACGTAGGTTGTTGTTTAGTGAAGCAGGTGGTGGTTCAGTGAAGCAAGTTGTGACCGTGAGAATAAGAAACGGAGAGTAGAGATGAAAAGAAAGTTAAATAGCATTTATGAGAGAGCATAACTGGAAAGTAAATTAAGTTAAAACAAAGTAAAAAAATTTGATATTATGATAAATTTATTGGAAGGTGTGCAATATGAATATTGAATTACAACTGTCAATAGTATCAAATGGGAAAAAATTATAAATTTTATTTTTTTACTAAATGAGATTAAAGTTGTGAGAGAATTTTGTTAATAGTTATTATTTTGTAAAAGTTTTATATATTTATATAATATTATATATATAATTTTACGTTGTTAATCCGGTCCAACCAATCTGACTAGTCTGACCAATGAACCGGTAGTTAGACCGATTCACTGTCCGATTCAGTTCTAAAAACTTTGATTTAGAGGTTAGGGTTTTATTCGTTCCTTGCCATCCACTTTTTTTAACAACTTCAAATGAAACAAACTTTATTAATTACAAAACAACTTCCATGTAAAACGATAATATATACTATATATAAAGCATATGGAAAGGGTATTTTAAGATACCATAAAATTAAGAACAAATATTTAGTTCAATGCATAAGATACAATCAATTAGAGGGTAAAATAGTATATATAACATTATTTACATATTACCCTTACAATTAGTTACATAATAACCTTACACTTGCTAACATTTACATAAAAATTTTCTTCATCTACCCATATATAAATAAAAACTTAATTTGTTTAAGATTTCAACTATATCTTTTAATCTATCACATTTAAAAAACTTTTTAAGACTACAATTGTAACCTGTGTTTTTTTAAATGTTTTGATGTAAACTTTTTGCTGAAACAATAAGTTGATGTGTAAATATACAAGTAGTCATACATAACTCATTTATTTGATATTTAAAAATTTTAGCTTAGAAAAAACATAATAGACCTTTATAAAAATACTATAACAATAACAAAATATTAAAAACACGTGCCGTATGTAAAATGTTACCCGCAATATTGTACGGGCACCCTTCTAGTGTTCTATAATTAGATATCATGGATTTGCGCTTTGCTTTCGTTTTTTTATTTAGTGATATATTTTATAGTTTCAATTTTAAATTTTAATTTAATTCTTTTATTTAGATTCAAGTATTTTATATATTACTTTACTCTTGTACAGATACCCACGTAGGTTATAGAAATTGATCGTGATCATTTATCTAGTCTTTGTTGTCTGATAATTTTCACAAAAATGCGATTATCTTAAACTGCTAACATGTACTTATCTTAATTTATGTTTAATTGTCTATAGTTCGTGATTATTTTTTTAAACTGCTTTCATGTTGCTAAACACTTCTTTTCACAACGTAATGTCATCTAAGGTTCTAAACATAAATGTGCGGAGTGCTAGGTCATGATAGTTTATTTTTTCATTAGCTTAAGTGTTTATCAACACTCAGTGGCGAATCTAAAAAACAAAGTTTAAGGCTAACGTAAAATTAAAATTCTTTTTTACCATACATTCATATTAATAAAAGGGTTCGAAATAAGATTATTCATATCAAATCCATTTGGGATCGAAGTAATTAAACTCGAAAGAGTTGTTGATCCAATATTATCATTATCATTAAACCAATAACCCACTATTGGAATTGTTTGTTAAAAAAAGTACCAATAAGAACTTGTTTTTTTCTCTTTAAAATCTCTAACTTAATAACAAATAACACAATAAGATTATAAATGCACTTAGAATAACACAATTAAAATACCTTATTTCAATATCAAATCTTTAATTAATCTTTTAAATCCTTACTTTATATATCAAATTGTATAAACCCTAAATATTAGAAATTGAACCACATAACCATTGACTTCTATAACAAATAACACTTAAATAAACTTAAATATTAGAGATTGAACAATATAAATTAAAAATCTCGAATTTCATAGTGTAATAGAGAAAAAACACTGGAAATGTTATCTTGAAGTGGGCGGTGAATTGATGAAAAATCACATGTGGGTGGTGGTAAGGGCCGGTGCAGAAGGAGGCAGTTTGGCGGTGGTCAGCCTGACGGCCGACAGTGTGAACATGGGGCGATTGGCATTTTAGGTGGATGGTGGCTGACTAGTTGTGATCTAAGGAAGAGACGAATTGTCTACGAGGGCATGGGGGGATAGATGATGTGTTTTTTTAAGTGTTATGTTTGATTGGATTATGGGTATTTGACATAATTAGTTACGTTTTTTAAGTTGTTTAATATTTTTTGGCTTATTTTTATTTTGGGTTTGTTAATTATTATTATATTGGACTATTGATATTTTAGGCTTATTAGTTATTTATGATTTTATACAATGTAATGTTTTTTATAAAATATAAGATTAGTTTTTATAATATTATAAACTTTTAATAAAGAGTTGAGTTTAAAAAAATTTAAGAGTAACATAATATTTCTTAAGGGTAACGTAAAACCGAAATTTTTTTATTTTTTATTACGTAATACATACACCACTCGTAAGAGTTGAGGGTAGTGAAGACTACCTAAAAATATGCTTAGTGCTAGGTCATGATAGTTTATTTTTAAATTAGCTTAAGTGTTTATCAACACTTATGTTAACTATAACGTATGTTCTCTTAAATTCAAAACGTACTATTGTACATGTTATTTTTATTTATGCAAATATGTCTTGATTATTTGTTTTTAAACTAATTTTCATGTTACTCAACACTTATTTCTACAACATCACCATATTTCTAAGATTACAAGCATACCCTTACCACATGTTTATTTTTACACAAAATCAACACGACGCGAAACGCCTATCATCCTACGCTAGTAGGACTACAAACGAACAGAACGGGCACGAATGATTTCTTGTTTGTGTTTGTTCATTAAAAAATAACTTGTTCATAAACTGTTCACGAGCTATTCATGAAATCTTACTGGGTGAGA